>ML976120.1:0-85605 GCA_010015635.1 Clathrospora elynae | reverse complement strand
TCAGCGAATGGATACGTTCCTGACCGCATACACGAAGCTCAAGAACCACTTCGATACGGATGTCAACCACGGCCACTACTACACGGACTGGACGACGACGTCGTTTGTCAAGGTCCGAAGGGAGAACCCCGACAAGAACCTCCACGAAGTGCTCGACATCATGCTAGATAAACTCCAACTGTGCCAGAGAGCGCTTGGCCAGCAATACATCGGAGAATACGCGCTCCGAACGACCGTAATCACAGCATGCCGAGGCGTTAAGGAGCTGGAAATGGCTCTCTACAAGCCGCCTCTGGAATGTGAGGCCCTGTTTGGAGACCTGCGATCCTCGATCGAAAACTCGCTTGCCATGACCGTTTCCATCAACTTCACGGAGGCAGACCCGGATGACCAGTACTACCTGGACCGAAGATACAGCAACACCAACTCGGGAAGAATGCCAGGTGGACGCACTGGATCTACACGCGGGCATGGCGGATCCACACGCGAACGTGGCGGATTCCAACAGCGCTCCGGAAGCAACCCGCAAACAAACTTGCGGAGCGACAAGAAATGTTATATCTGCGGCAAGACGGGCTGTTGGTCCACAAACCATACGCTCGAGGAACGGAAACGCTCCAAATCGCAATATATCGCACACTGCAACATAACAGGGGAGCAAATGGAGTACAACGTGTTCCTCGTGGCATACGAGGGGGAAGAAGTCGACCAGTTCTTCCTAGAAGAGGAAGAGGAAGACGACCAGAGACTTACGGTCAAATACCTCACGGACCAGGCTTTTCTGCACCATGTAACCGGAGAAGACGTCTACAGGTACACGGAACCAACCACGCCCGCGACGCAATTCCTTATCCAGGACCGCTATTCGCAAATCACATATCAAGGCATCCTCCCTGACACGGGTGCCTCGAATGTATCAACAGCTGGAAAGGAGCAGTTCCTGGCGCTCCAAGCCGAGGATCCAACGGTGACTCTGGATACGTCTACATCCGGAAACGCATCAGTCCAATTTGGAAAAGGCAGCATCACCACGTCGATCGGGACTGCGCACGTGTCTACAGAGATTGGAAAGATCAAATTCGAGGTCCTGGACGCCCCCACCCCGTTTCTCCTCTGTCTGAGGGACATGGACCGGCTGCACGTTTACTTCAACAACACCACAGACCAACTAGTACAAGGCAAAGCAACTTTCCCAGTGATCCGAAAATGGGGACATCCGTGGTTCCACCTAAGCCAAGCGGAGCGCGCGCGTGTATTCCTCACAGAAACGGAACTCCGACGTCTACACCGTAGGTTTGGACATCCGGCCGTGGAGCGGTTGACACGACTGCTCAAAAATGCAGGCCACAATGTGGACGAACCAATGCTCCAAGAAATCCAGAAGCTATGCCACCAATGCCAGGCGCACGATCCAGCGCCACGTCGATTCAAGTTCAGGCTGAAGGATGATCGAGAGTTTAACTTCGAAATCCTTGTGGATGTGATGTATCTGAGCGGAAAACCAGTGCTCCATGTGATCGACTTGGCTACCACCTTCAATGGAGCGCGGTTCCTATCATCCATGAGCACGAAAGACACCTGGGAAACGCTCCGCATGCTATGGATTGACACGTACCAAGGACCACCAGATATCATCACCCACGATGCAGGCACCAACTTCGCGTCAGTCGAATTCAAATCCGAGGCAAAGATCATGGGAATCACATGCAAACAGGTACCAGTTGAAGCGCATTGGTCCATAGGCAAGGTGGAAAGATATCATGCGCCGCTCAGACGCGCATATGAGATTCTCAGGGCGGAACTTGACTCCAGAACCAGCGACGACGCTGTGCTACAGATGGCCGTTAAAGCCGTCAACGACACCGCAGGCCCGGACGGGCTTGTACCCACGCTGCTTGTCTTTGGGGCATATCCCCGGATCTCTATGGATTCGCCACCATCACCATCAATGGTCCATCGCGCTGAGGCAATCCAGAAGGCTATGAAGGCGCTGCGGAAGGCTGCAGCAGAACGTGCAGTGAGCGACGCGCTCAATACCAGGAACGGGCCAACCACAAACAAAGTACTATCACTGCCTCTGCAGAGCGAAGTGATGGTATGGCGTGAGAAGAACGGGTGGCAAGGGCCATATAAGATCATCAACATAAAGGACCACGACGTCACGATAGACATGATTAACGGCCCAGCAACGTTCAGATCAACGGTCGTAAAGCCGTACTACCGCGACCCAGCTATAGACGCGACTCCGGCTACAGGCGTAAATCCGGCCAGAGACGCAAACCCGGCTATTGACGTGACCACCATCAAAGACGGGGGAACAGAACCAACCATCACACAGCCGCGACGGCTAACACGGGGAACCACACAAGCAACGCAGCCGCCACAGCTAACACGGGGAATCACACAGGCAGCGCAGCCGCGCAAACGAGGCCGTCCTCCCGGGTCCAAAAACAAGCCCAAGGTCCTGTATCTCTCTAAGAAGGAAGAGGACGACTACGCTCTTGCAGTCAAGCTACGCAATGACGGCGTGATCAACATCCCGGGTGCACCATTTGAAGCATCCGATCAGAAGGAAATTGATGACCTCGTTGGCCGTGGCGTGTTCAGCTTTGAGCTGTTTGACCCAACCGTACACGGCAGATTTCGCATTTTCAAGTCGCGCATGGTCCGGGAAGTCAAAGGCAAGACCATGGTTCCGTACGAGAAATCGCGCCTTGTTGTCCAGGGCTACAATGACGAAGGCAAACACGAGATCTTGACGCAATCGCCGACCATCCAGCGATCAAGTCAGCGACTAATTCTGGCACTGGCGCCCGGATTGCTCAAGGACGACAAAATCAATTGCAACAGAATCAATCGCAACGGAATGTTTGTAGAGCTACGCGATATCACGCAGGCGTATCCACAAGCACAAACAGAGCTGTTCCGCACGATATTGGCACACCTGCCTAAAGAACTCACGACAAAGTATCCCGAGGGAACAATCATTCGTGTGATCAAGCCGCTGTATGGAATTGCGGAAGCAGGAGTCCACTGGTTTGCTACGTACCAAGGACACCACTGCAAAGAACTAGACATGGCCACATCGACGTACGACCCATGCCTCTTGATCACGAACGGAGGACCTGAAGCATTCGGAATAGTGGGTCTGCAAACAGACGACACCCTCGCAATCGGAACGCCCGCATTCTCAAGCGCGGAGGAGGCTGCGCTTCAGAAAGCTGACTTCCGAGCCAAGCCTAAGGACAGGCTGTCCGAAGAGATGCCGCTCGAGTTCAATGGATGTACCCTGACATTGCGCGGAGACACAATCCTGCTCACGCAGAAGGGACAAGGCGCCAAGATTGAGGTGATTGACTTGAAGGCTGAAGACCGAGCACAGAAGTACATGGAGCAACGTGCGCGCGGCGCATACATTGCTTCTATATGCCAACCCGAAGCATCGTTTGACCTCTCTGCAGCTGCGCAAATACAACAACCCGCAGACGGAGACTACGTGAAGCTCAACCGTAGGCTGAGGTGGCAGGCCGAGAACCTGGAACGAGGTTTGCAATACGTTCCTCTTGACCTTGCAACGGCCAAGTTAATCGTATTCACGGACGGTTCCTTTGCAAACAACCAAGACCTCAGCTCGCAGCTAGGGTACCTGATTGTCCTTGCAAACGAAGATGCGCACAGTAGACAAGATACGCACAGCTATCCGGGCAGTTATCCGGACGGCACGTTCAACATCCGGGGCAACGTGGTCCACTGGAGCTCGACCAAGTGCAAACGAGTCACCCGAAGCGTCCTTGCCTCCGAAACGTACGGCATGGTCAGCGGCGTCGACATCGCAATCGCCATATTGACGACTCTCAAGATGGTTACAGAACGTCTAGGCCTGCCTCCCATCCCGCTCATTGTATGCACAGATTCATACTCCTTGTATGAGTGCCTCGTCAAACTCGGCACGACAAATGAGAAGCGACTGATGATCGATATCATGGCGCTCCGTCAATCATACGAACGTCGCGAGATCACAGAGATCCGATGGATCAACGGCAACGACAACCCCGCGGACGCGTTCACGAAAGCAACGCCAAATCGAGCGCTTGAACGATTCATTGACAGCAACGAGCTATCAATCCGGGTAGAGGGATCTGTGCAGCGACCGGGAGAATAGTCACTACGATTCGAGATCCCGATCCGAGAGCACTACAACCCGCTCCAATTCGAGAAGCTCTACCATTCATTTCAACTTGAAGAGCCCTACAACGCATTCCGATTTGAAGACCTCTACAACACATTTGTTTGGTTATGTTTTCTGTTTACATGGGCTGCCTGTCGGCCCATCACGTTACGCTCTCTACCAGTTTGATTTCCTTCGACTAGTTTGTCACGACAGTAAAGATTGCCAGTGTGGGTATACACTGTGGGTGGGGGTATACACGGTGGTTGTACACGTCACGTTGCGCTTCGGTCCGAATGGCAGCCCCACACCGAAGCGGCATATAGACCTCAGCACCCACATTCATAGCAAGACAGAACAATATACAGGAGCATCATAAGGCCTCAGTTCTCACCCGTACGATCGTACAGAGCCTACCAACATAAGGGTAAATTGTGTAAAAGGAAGCGCCTCCAGACTGGTAGAACTGTAGAGTACAGTGAGGGAGTATTGCAGGCAACTGCAGCATTGTCCTTAACAGTACAGCCTGCAAAAAAGGCTTGTGGTGGTGGTAGTGGCCAATGCTGCGGCAACTGCAGAGAGGCTGGCCACAACATGAGGACCTGCACACAGGCTCCAGATGAGTCATCAGAGTCAGAAGCAAGTATGCAGTTTGTTATGTCTGATACTGCAGAGGAGTAGAGACAAGGGGTGTAGGCGTAGGTGCTCAGAAGAAGATGGGTGTTTGTAGGCTTGGCATGTTTTGGCGCTCTTGGTGATTTGGCGCTCTTGGTGATAGTTTACGTTAGAGGTTATACTCAAAAGATTCACTCAGGAGGCTTTAAATGAGCAGGAATCAAGGCCAAGTACACCTGAACATAATTAGTGTCAGGACGCAGGTCTACACCCGCTGCGCCATGCAGCCAAAAAGGTACAAATAATCAACAATAGATGATTTGTGAGTAGAACAGTACATGTACAGGACGTTGCAGCGGTATCTTGCCCTGCACGCCTGACAATTAGAGAAAGATGAGAGGACTTGTACAGTCAGTTGTTAAAGAGGGGGCTGAAGAGGAGGCAAAGGAGCTTAGTCTTTTACTCCACCACTTTCAGGTACAGGTTGAGCTTCTACACTATAAAAATGCAGGTTTAAGAGAGGCTCTTACTACCAAACAGAAGCACAAGAAGAAGGGTAAGGCCCTTGATCTTTAACAGTGCAAAGAGTACCATGGTGGAACTGCAGTCTGGTCACCTAGGAAGGTAAGAGAGGCTAGGGCAAGACAATCTGTGAAGGACCAAGAAGAGGAGGAATTACAACTCCAAAAGGCTAAGGCAAAAGAGGAGAAAGCAGCTGCAAAACTTGCTAAGCTCCAGCAAGCTGAGGAGAAGCGTGTGGAGAGAGAGGCAGCTAAAGCAGTTAGGGAGAAGGAGAAGGCTGATAAGGCTGAAAAAGCAGCTGAAAAAGCAGCTGAAAACAGATACTAAAAACAGGCACAGAATGCTGCAAAAGCTCTACAGTTGTCCCAAAAGGGCAAGAGAACAGCTTCATCAAAGCCACCTGCTCAAAAGCGCAGAAAGGTAGCTAAAAAAGTGGTGCATAGTGAGGAGGCTGCATTAGTGCCTCCACCCAGAACAACACAACATGGCCGCAACATCAACCTTCCTGCCAAATATGAATAGTACAAATCAATTGCATGTGTCTACTTCATACCCCACCACAAAATTTCGTGATAATAGCTATTGTGGGTGGCTCTACAGCCTCATCTTTGTTGTGCAGCTTTTGGTGTTCTGCGGTCGTTGCGCCGAGGCGGTCGTTCCGCCGACGTGCACGGTACCCCGCGCCCGCGTTCGGGTTACCGTGAACGGAACATTTAGTGGCGGCATTTGATCCACGGCACTGAAAGAGCTAGTAAGGCAAAACATGCCAAAGGTTGCAGTTCTCTTCTGTAGTAATGGGCAAGATAGCAACAATCGAGTACTTCCGCGTACCCCCGCGGTGGCTCTTCGTCAAGATCACAGACGCAGACGGAAACTTCGGCTGGGGCGAAGCATCCCTTGAAGGTCACACCCAAGCCGTTGAAGGATGTCTAGACGCCTGGGCCGGACGATATGTCGGCTTTGAAGCAGAGTATGACCCCCAGTCCAATATCTTCCTTCTGTCCTTTGAAAGTTAATGACCGTGAAGTGCGATTGAGCACATTTGGCAAATGTCATGGCGAACCGGCTTTTACCGCGGTGGTCCCGTATTCATGTCCGCGCTAGCAGGTATCGACATTGCGCTTTGGGATCTCAAAGCGAGGAAGTTGGGCGTACCCATATATCAGCTTCTCGGAGGTAAAGTGAGGGATAAGTTGAAAGTGTATGCATGGATTGGTGGGGATAGACCGAGTGATATCAAGGAGCAGGCGTAAGTGACATGTACACTGCCATCTTCTAAAGCGTGTGAATTGAGGAGTATGACAGCTGATAGTCCACAGTCTAGCACGCAAAGCACAAGGCTTTCACGCCGTAAAAATGAACGCCACAGAAGACATAGCCTGGCTTGACTCCCCCTCTTCCCTCCACTCTGCCGTCATTCGCCTCCAAACCGTAAAAGAACTAGGTATGGATGCTGGCATGGACTTCCACGGCCGCATCCACAAGCCCATGGCCAAGCAGCTCGCCAAAGCGCTCGAACCACACCATCCGTTGTTCATCGAAGAACCACTGCTATCAGAGCACATAGGCGGTATCAAAGACCTTGCACAGCAGACCAGTATTCCGATTGCACTGGGCGAGAGACTGCACTCGCGTTGGGACGTTCGTCCCTTCCTCGAAGCTGGTTGCGTCGACATTCTCCAACCAGATATCAGTCATATCGGCGGTATCTCTGAAATGCGTCGCATCGCCGCCATGGCAGAAGCCTATGACGTAGCCATTGCACCGCACTGTCCGCTCGGCCCTATCGCGCTAGCGGCGTGCGTACAGGTTGATTGCACACTGGCCAATTTCTCAATCCAAGAGATGAGTCTGGGAATCCACTATAATGCTGGGAGCCAGGATTTGACGTCATATACGAAGAATCCGGAGGTTTGGGATGTGAGGGATGGCTATATTGAGTTGATGAGGGGGCCTGGACTGGGTATCGAAGTGGACGAGGACATGGTGAGGAGACTGAGTAAAGATGCGAAAGCTTGGGTGAGCCCGGGGTTCATCGGGCCTGGAGGGGAGGTTAGAGAGTGGTAGGGTAGAATGGCCTGAAAGCATACGCCGCCTTTTGGAGCGTGGAATGCTAACGTGGTATTGGTCTGTATACCTACTGGCTGTATCATGAGCTGCCACTTTGGTGTATGATGGCATGCGAGACGACAATAGTTTGTTTTGCGTTCACCGGCCCATTTAGTAGTCGTCTCCTTCACCTCTTACTTCCTGTTGTCGCATCCAAGCCTTTCAATATCTTGTTGGCCCACAGAACAATAGACATCTCGCTATTGTCACGAATCTTTGCATCTATATATATCCACCACCACAACAAAACACAGCACAACACAACGGAATCCGTTCTCTTTTTTCTCACCGTCTTCGCCCTGCTGGGCTGGCTCAATTGCGAGTCCGACGCCTTCGCGACGCCGCCGCCTCCTACGGATGGTCCGCACACGTCCTCGACTGCTTCCCCGGCTGATTCGGTTCCAACGTCGCCTCTCCCGTCTCGTCGTGTCCGCCGCGCTCTCGCTCGCTCTCGTTCACCGTCTCCTGCGCCTGGTTCTATCCCCACCTCGTTCCTATCTCGCTTGGCCGCCCCTTTCGCCACCAGCACCCCGATCCTCGCCGTTGGTCGGCAGGAGGATCAAATACGAAAGTACTCACAACCGCCGCACTAGCCTCCCCACTATCCGGGAAATGCCCGGGCTGCTCCCAATCAGCAAGTAAGAGGAGTACAACCGCCACGAGCGCACTCAAATAGACCTTGAATTTGTTGACAGAGGTGAGCAGATTAGCATACTCCTGGCGGAGAGGCGCTGGAACGAAGAGATCCTCTAAGCCTGTACAAGGCGTCAAGTGAAGAAGAAGAGGAGTTGGTTGTCTTACAAGTTACGTACAATGAGGCTAATAGATAGACGAGATTACCTAAGGAAACTAACCCAGGTAGGCTGACAGATCCGCAACTGTGACTTCTCTACGTCGGAGGAAGCCAGGGATAATAGCTAGAACGGTGTTTGCGGTCTCTATGGTTGAATTTGAGGTTGAAGTTGACATGGTGTGGTGTGGAACGTTACGCACAAAGCGATGAAATGAATTACAACGTTGTGAGCTACTATGGAGGCCTTTGGACCCACAGCAAATGCGTGATCAAACAGCCGTATACAGGCTAGCCTAAAGGCCCTCACGGCGTTTCTACAACGCCAACGGCTAAGCACCCAAGAGGCAGGTGCTTTGCTGTTCTGAGTTAGCTGAGGGCATGCATGCCATATATGTTGACTGACCCACAGGCAGACTTGTCAACAATCAATTAAGTGGGGCTTGCAAGACAAAGATTGACTTGATTGATTGCCTATTCGGACCTAGTAGTTGCCTAGATAGGCTTATGTACTACCTTATTAGGTTAGCGCCTCCTCTCTGACGGGCAGATTGACTTGATTGTTGACAAGTCTGCCCACAAGGATAGTAGACCTAAGTAGACCAGTAATCTTTCTGGCCACCTATCCACGTCACTTGACACAGTAGCTGCCTGCTCGCCGCACATGTCTTTTTGATAACAAACCCGTACAGCCCAAGGATGGCCACCTCACCCCCTGACAGCGGCGCCTACAAACAAAACACCATAGAAATCTCTTCCGTGTCCACCTATTCTCCCCAGGCTCAAGCCCCTCTTCCAATATAAAAACAGCCCGCGCGACCAGGCGGCAGGAAATCAGCACCGGAGCCCACTTCGACCACGCAAAGCGCCTCGACACCCTGCGTAAGCAGCTCAAGGCTCGCGCTACCGATGGAGATACACGGCTCATGTCTCGCCTCAGAGTTGTCCTGGGCATGATTGTTGAAGCTCCGTGGGACATGAAAATAGGTGATTACTTGATTGCAAGGTTATGGTCTGTGAGCATCGCTGATAGTATTACGGAGGGGAAACTGGGAAACGAGGGCGTGCTGCCGGATGAGGATGTTGAGGTAAGGGATATGAAGGATGAGGAGGGCAAATACGTTGTGGCGTTAACGGAGAAGCGCTGGGTGAAAGATGTGATTGTCAAGGGCGAAGGAAAAGAGATGAAGGAAGAAGCTATGTAGGCTTTTAGGGAACAGGTGCGGAAGGTTGCAGAAGAAGGGACCGAAGAGATAATGAGATAGCATGAAAAAGATGGGCAAAACTAATCGTGCTTGTTCTCTTTTGTCAACATCGCATAACTTGTGTCCAATGTCATGGTCAGAAGTATGATGAGCGAAGAGAGGGCAGAAATGATCAGATAGGAGGAAGAAGAGAGGTAATAGTAGTAAAGAAGTGAAGTGCCGCCAGTCTATTTAGGGTATACTACATACTTACATGCGAGAACTTACTCTTTAGCTTTGAAAACGCGATGTCGAGCCAGCAATTGCGAGATCATGAAATGTGAAACATCTTCATCAGCCCAGTAGGTCATATGGCTCGCTATACTAGCCAAGAGCGAGATATCGAAAGCCTATTGAATGTTAGCATCGGCCCCAACAATCCTTTAGAGTATAAGATAATAACACATACCCCTTCCTGGATACTATAATCCACCCTCCCATTACTATTCAAACTCCTAACCTTCAACTCCTCCTTCTTAAGCTTGCGACTCCGCTCCTCCAATTCCTGCCACTCAAGATCCTTTTCCACATCCCTCGTCCCATCTTCACTCTGCTGACTCTTGCGCCGATTCTGGAAGCCCGCGAAAAGTGTCTCGATCTCCGATTCGATAAGCGTGGGTGGATGTTCACCATCTTCGCCTTCTGCAATAGTCTCTTGACCCAACCGCCTCCTGCGCTCTTCGCTTATAAACGCGCTAGCTGGCTCGTTGAGGCCGGGTACAACGCCACCAGATACAATTGAGCTAGGGCCGGCGGTGAGGGGCCGCGATGTCCGCTGGCCTTGCGCGGCGCCTGCCATTTCGGTGCCAGAGATACCAAGACTGCGGTTGAGGAGGCCGCTTGCAATGCCTGAGCCGAGGGAGGTCCAGAAGTCTGTCACGCCTTGCCCGACTCGTTGCCCTATGCCGGTGAAGCCTTGTGAAGCAGGTGCGCCAAATATGCCTTTCTTAGTATAGGGTAGAGGTTGCGCCTTCAAGGTCGACATGGCAGGCGAGATGAGGGGTTCGATGCGATAGCTGATAGGGTCGGTAGGGTGGAAGATGTTGAAGATTTGTTTGCAGAGAGGCGAGGAAGTCGTGATGTCAAATGCATGTTCGTCAAAGCCTTGTGAGAATGGATCATCAAGCGGCATTGCGGGCGTCTTCGGAGGTACGAATGTGGTAGAAGGAGGTCTTGCAGCTATAGTACGACCTTTGAGCATCTGGAAAAGGCCAATGGGTGAGCCCAGTGCATAAAAGTCTTCCACTTCAAAGTCGAGCTTCAGGCCCTCTTCGGTTGAGCGTCGCTGCTTGCTGGTTTGTGGGCCTGGTCTGGACTTTGAGTCCTTTTGTATGCACAAGATGTCGAACATGATGGCTGACCCGAGTGAGTGACCGACTAGACTAACTTTACCTTTGAATGAGGGGTTGCGCTCCTTGAACAAGCGGTAAGTGGTGTTGAGTTCGTTGACCACGATGCGCGAGATGTGGCCCTTGTACGCTGGGCTTTGGTAGAGTAAGATGTCGAGGGCAAGGTCTGTCAGGAAATTGCGCACAGCGGGAACGCCATCCACGGTGATGTCCTCTAGGTCCGGATACTCCTCATCTTCGTGGTCGAGGTCACCCAGATCGTGCTCTTTCCGGTTGTGCTTCAGACTCTGCTGTGGGAAGTCGAGCAGGTGTCGCCACACAATCGGGATGACTTGAATTCGGTTATTCTTGGACTCCGACTCGGTCTCCGCATTCAAGGCTTGTAGATCGGGCGAGGCGGCATATACCGACTTGAACGACTTGCGCATGGTGTTGACGTCGTGGATGAAGTTGATCAGTTCCATTCGCATGCCGAGTCGCTGTCCGATGCCATGTGTGATCAGCAGCAGATGCTCAATCTCGCGGCCTTGGTCACTATCATTTTGTGTCTTGTAGTCATCACGCATTTCCTTCTCTTCGCGCTTCCGGATCTGCTCTTCCTGCTCCTTTTCATATTCGGGCTTTGAAGACGTCATGAGGGAGGAGACCTGTCTCTCGAGGTTGCGCCTGCGCGTTTGGGACGGCGACTCGGCGCGAGCCTCATTATCCGACGTCTCAGCATCGGTGTTGCCCCCGGAGTCTGTGCCGGTAGATGGCTTGCCATGGTCTGAGCCATAGGCCAGTGATGGGGTCACTGGTCGCTCCGCCTGTTTCCCGCTCCCAGCACCGTGCGCGGGGATCGTCGGCTGCTTCTTCTTCTCCTTGGGGTCTGTGTAACCGCGGATGTATCGGTACCCCGCATAGTGCGCGCCTCCAGCAAAACGCTCGTACAGAGTGCTGCCCATGCGGGACCACATGTCGTCGGTCAACATCCATGCCGTCACCTCGTCCTGGTACGTGACTGTCGAGTTCATGTGGGCGCCAAACAAGCGATGTGTCCGCGGCAGATCGGCGGGGACTGAAGCCGTGGCGGATGCACTGGCGGGAGGAGATTCGTCCTGCTGCTTGCCAGCCGCCTTACGCAGGCTGTCGAATGAGGACTTGGGCGTGACTGGATTCGACGTGGAGTCGCGATTGAGCTTGGCCAGCTCCTTGCGGTAGTCGTCGCTCACAACGCGGCTCATAGACAGGGGCCGCGAGCGGGGCTGCGATGCTGATCGCTTCTCCTCAGGCTTCCCAAATCGCCATGGCCGGACCTTTAGGTAGCCCTCCTCCAGCTGCATAGCCAGGCCCTCGTCCACGGCTTCCCCGTCAGGCGTGAACCACGTGCCGCGCTTGACATCGTATACGGGGCCCAGCCAGTACGACGGCGCCAGCTCGCGTGTCTCGATCTCGACGTCGAACAGGTAGTCTTCGTTGACGGGGACTTTAGTAGTCTTTACGGGTGCGGCGCTCGATTGGGTGGGTGTTGTGGGTGTGGTGATGCCCTTCCTCAGCTCGGAGGCATCGGCTTCGTCGGCCGTCTTCTGGAAGGCCGTCTCGATTGCACGCGAGTCGCTTGTGCTGAAGGGGATCCACTTCTTGGGCTTGGGCAGGGCTTTGTCGGGCGCCATGCCTTGTTTCGAGAGCGGTTTCCGTTTTGGCGTCTTGGCGTGATTAGTTATGTAAGAGGTGCTCGATGTGTGGTCAGGGTGTATATTGCGTCTACTTACATCTATGGCATGGAACCACCGCACCGCCAGCTGGGGGCAGTCCTTCGGGTAATGCTTCAGACTCAGCCTGTGCCGCCTGTCGACGACGTGGTCTCCTCCCTGCTGGTGCGCGAGTCCCGCTGCTGCCCGTTCCTTGTCCTTTTCCGCCTTCTTCTCCCTGTCCGCCTTCTTCTCCTTATCCGCGCCTTCGGCTCCAGTCTTCGGCGTCGACGGAGGCTTCGGCGTCGCCGCCCGCGAGCCCCAGGGCGACAGGTTCGAGAGGAAGCCCTGCTTGTTGTCGGGGGCAGCCATCCTGTCGGTTGGTGGGGCGTCGCCGCCGATGCTGAGTCGACTGAGCCAGGACTTTGCGCGGTATCGGGGCGCTGGGATCGGGGAGGCGGGCTGTGGAGGACGGGGAGGTGGACGAGGCACGCGTCGATAAAACGTAGTGGCTATGAGATAGGCGATATGAGAATGAATGTAATAGGTGCGGCAGTAGGATAGCTGGAGGGTTGGCAGGCGTTAGTAGAGATCACATGTGAAGGATGCCGTCAGTTCAATGTCTCGCATGTGCCTGCCCTGGCAGCGTGGAGCCGGGGCCGTTGCATCACAGATCCGAGCCGGACCCCTGCTCGCTAGCGCGTGGGGCATCTCCGAGCTCCCGCGCGCCTACTTTGTGTAGTTGACCTCATACCTCTGCAAACCTCATCGCCGCCGCCATGGCCGTCTTCACGCTGGCTGACTTGCCCTCGCGTGGCCCGGCGTCATCGAAAATGCCCCTCCATTTTCACCGCACTGCCCAGAAACAGCGGCAGACCTTCTCCGTCGCCGATGCCGTCCACGTCAAGCTTAGGCTCCAGGCTCTCGACAAGGCCATTTCCAGCTTATCGCCCGAGGACCATGACGGCAGCCATGTCCAGCAGCAGATGGCCAAGGCGTGGCAGCCACGCCCTTCGCACGAGGCCATGTATCTGGACGGCTCGGAAGAGTTCTACCTGCTCTTGGCCGACGTCGCACAGCCGGACCTCATACCCGACGTCTACATTGGGGCATACCGGACGGTGCTGCAGGGACAACACCACGTCAACGAGCACAAGTCGCAGTGCAAAGGGTGTCGCGTGCATTATCTCACCTTCTCCGAGATACGGTGTCTGCTGGCCGATATCGATCGCATCTGCGACACGGACCTCGACGGCGCCTTCTCCCGACTCGACGACAAAGGCAAGTCCACAACCCCCCTGGCCAATCCTCCTCTAACAACGTGCAGTCCCACCCTTCGCCTTCCTGCGCCTTCCTGCCGAGCTGCGCCTCCACGTCTACTCTTTCCTCATCCCGCGCGCACCCGAGATCCCCCTCATCCGGCCCGATGCCGACCCGAAGGCTCCGCGGCGACGCCCGCGTCTCCATGTCATGCGTGTCAGCAAGCAACTGCACGGCGAAGTCAGGAAGTACATGTACGAGGGCCGCACGCTGTTCATGGCCGTCGGCCGGGATGAGCCATGCAAGGCACTAAGCGACACATACAGTGGGCACCACTATGAGGCAATTGCCAGCATGAACCCTGAAACACGTCAGCTCTTCCAGCGACTCGAGGTCCGAGTCTGCCCTTATCCAAGATGGACGTCCGAAGCTCACCGCTGCCTGGCTGCCCCCACCGTCAAAGACCTCATGCGCCACCTCTTTAACGCGCTCAGCAGCCTCGAGACACTTGTCATATCATTCGATCCAAACCCTGCACGTCATCTCCCTACCTCGCTTGCTTACCAGGACCGAGAAGACATGGTCAGGACTACAGAATGGCTCATCGACGAGATCCCAGCGTCAATAAAGGTAGAATGGGACCAGGCACATTCTGTACGCCTGTTCGGCAGCGTTGTGGAACAGATGCTGTTGTTGGCGCTGCAAGACAGAGGGTCGAAAAAGATCACCGAGACTGCTGCTGCCTACCTCAGGCACTGCTTCGATAGAGATGGCCGGATTATGATGATGCCACGCTAAGCACATTGTCTTTTCTGCCATCACGACATGCTATTCTCTCTGCAAATGCCTGGGCCCGAAGAACCTGCCGATAACAGCTACAGCGACGGGCGCATGGGGACGAGGACCAGTGGAACAAGACCTTTGGCCCTGCTCACGAGAAGCTCATTCAGGAGCAGAAGAAGTTCGACGCCAACAGCGAGGCAATTCCTATGCTTGGGACGGCTCTAAGGGGCTTTGAGGAGCTGCGGCACTTTCGCATCGACGGTTACCCATACTCGAAGGATGACCACGCATTGGCCAAAGTTTAGAGCGCAAATACCATTCTCCGAGAGGCAGGCAAGGGTCGCTATGGTCGCCACAGCTGGCCAGGGAATTCGTGCATGCTTGTCGATAAGGGCTTCGGCTCTATCAAACTGTGTAACACGATCAATACGAACAGGCGCTTGCAACGCCGCGCAGCATTAAGGAGCGCGAAGACTGAACTCTTGAGATTCGTCTTCACTCGTTCCAGCTGCTCTATGAGGAGAAGCCATTTGATATTTCTTCCCGCGACTGGGACTATGCCGATTCTTCGGACAACGAAGGTTCAGATTCTGGAAATGAAGACGAACAGCAAAAGGCCAAAAAGCAGAAACTCAATGAACCGAAGTACACCAAGCCGAAAGACCATGCCTGGTTCTCAGTCTTTGAGCAACTGACTGATATGCCTGGTTTGGTGGAGGTCCGGTTCTCTGGCCTTGTCCAGGACACGGTCAAGTCCAAGCCGTCAAAGTACAATTAGAAAGACCCGGGGTTGCAAGAAACGGCTAGTGGCTATGAGATGTGCCCTCCGGACAGGACGTCGCGCTCACAACGTGCCCAGTACGTATTCCACATTACAGTACTGTTAAGTGACAACCATGGCTTGATCTAAACGAATGACTAGAATGTTCCACCATCGAAGGTGTGGAGCAAGCAGACCCTGGCAGAATCCCAAGACCAGTGGCCTTGTCAACTGCAGTGATTGTTGAGTTTCTTGACCACTTAGCTATCATCTCGGCGGCGCATGTCAAGACCTCTATCGCAGGTAAGAAAGTCACACTCCAGCCGCCCTCACCTTGGTGACAAGCTTTCGCCGTTGGGATGCGAAGTAGCGCGATATCAGCTGGTCTGAAGGTCCGTGGACGTCTCATGCTGGAGACGAGGGCACCAAAGCTTGGCGGAGCAATTCAGCGAAGTTTATTGGTAGACTTTTGGCGTCGTCCGCTTGGAATCTGGTTCGTATGACGTTGGTGTTCTAGCCTTTGTTGCGAGGCGAACGGAAATCGGCACCGTGCCAAATTTAGTGCGACTGGGCGGGATTCCGATGAGCGGAATGCTTGGGCAACTCGCCACTTCTGGCCTTTCACCCCGCTTGCATCACGGCCTTTCATAACCCCGCTGTCGTCACCAAAGGGCCAGTTTCATCGGCAGAATACTCAGAATGCCCTCAGAAGTGGCTTCCTCGTCCGAGATGTTGATATTGAGCAAGGCAGAAAGATCGAAATACGTTCCACTGCGCGCAAGCCCACTCCAACAAGTCCGCTGAGCATGTTACGGATCCTAATTCTCTTTGTTGACTACGGCCGACTGTGACCGAAAGTGACGTTTCTTGGCCAGCTAAACACCGGTCCAAGATAGTTTCCTCCACGCCAAGGGCTCGATATCTCACGTTTCTTGGCTGTCTACATGCATGTCCCCGCCTGTGGTGTCAGCCTCGAGGTTTAAAGGGCACCATGTCCCCGGATCTAGATTGCTTGTCCCCATCTAATTTCTTCCCAAAGTCACTCACCATGGGCAAGAAGCAACCTTCACTCGAAGGCCATAAGTCTGGCCAGGCCAACGAACCCCTCTCGAAGCCCGCGCATGCCCTCCCTTACAAACTGGTCGTCGAGGAGACTAGTTGTAACGCCGACGACGGTCTGACTACTGCGGAAGCGAAGTCGAGACTTGAGAAGTATGGAACCAATGACTTAGGTATCGATGGAGGAGTTTCACCGGGAAAAATTCTGCTACGGCAGGTTGCTAATGCCATGACATTGGTAAGCTCGTTGATTTGGAACGCAGGACCTTTCTAACATATCCTAGATTTTGATCGCTGCCATGGCCGTCAGTTTCGCTATCCAATCATGGATCGAGGGTGGTGTGGTAACCGCCATCATCCTGCTGAACGTTGGCATCGGTTTCTTCCAGGAGTTCAGCGCTGAAAAGACGATGGACTCTCTCCGATCACTTTCCTCGCCTACAGCCTCCGCTGCACGAGACGGAAAGACAGTTACTATACCAACCATTGAGGTTGTGCCTGGCGACTTGGTTGAACTGAAGACAGGTGACACTGTCCCCGCTGACATCCGGTATGTTCCAACATATCACACCGTTATATATGCCACTTACTCGCGCGTACAGTATCATTGAAGCCTTGAACTTCGAAACCGACGAGGCTTTGCTTACCGGTGAATCCCTCCCCGTAGGGAAGGATGGCGACGCCGTTTTCGACGAAGATACAGGCCCAGGCGACCGTCTCAACGTCGCCTATAGCTCCTCGACCGTTACCAAGGGACGTGCCCGAGGTGTCGTCTTCGCTACCGGAATGTACACTGAGATTGGTTCTATCGCCATGTCCCTTCGACAGAAAGGTTCCCGCGTCCGTGAAGTCAAGCGCAAGCCTGACGGAAAGGCCAAGCCGCATCGCTATGCCCAGGCATGGTCTTTGACTGCAACTGATGCTGTGGGTCACTTCCTTGGTGTTAACGTCGGTACACCGCTGCAGAAGAAGCTTGCTCGTCTCGCCATCCTCCTATTCGGCATCGCTGTCATTTGCGCCATCATCGTTCTCGCCGCCAACAGTTTCTCGAACAACACCGAGGTCATCATCTACGCTGTGGCCACTGGTCTCAGTATGATTCCCGCATCCCTCACTGTAGTTCTGACCATCACCATGGCTGCCGGCACCAAGCGCATGGTACAACGTCACGTCATCGTCCGCAACCTGAAGTCTCTCGAGGCTCTTGGTGGTGTCACGGATATCTGCTCTGATAAGACTGGTACCTTGACCCAAGGAAAGATGGTTGCGAAGAAGGCATGGATTCCCGCTAGGGGCACTTACTCCGTTGGCCAGTCCGATGAGCCACACAACCCCACTGTCGGCGATTTGACCTTCAACCCCAAGCAACCGCGACACATCGATCCCGACATCGACGAGAAGACCCAGACCTACGAGGAACTCATGAAAGACAACCCGCATCTACTCGACTACCTGAAAGTTGCATCACTCGCCAACTTGGCAAACGTACATCAGACCGACGAGGGCCAGTGGAATGCTCGAGGTGATCCCACGGAAATTGCTATCCAGGTCCTCGCATCCCGCTTCAAGTGGAATCGTCTCGAATACACCACGGGCGACTCGCCCGCCTGGAAGCAGCTCGCCGAATTCCCCTTCGACTCCGACGTCAAGAAGATGTCCGTCATCTTTGAGGAGACCGCCAGTTCCAACAAGTACGTCTTCACCAAGGGTGCTGTGGAGCGAGTCATCTACTCATGCTCTCACGTCTTCAACGGCGAGAGTGAAGCTGCTGTCGAACTCGATGATGACTACCGCGAGGAGATTCTGGCCAATATGGAATCTTTGGCTGCTATGGGTCTTCGTGTTCTCGCTCTCGCAGGCAAGGACTACGACGGCCCTACTCCAAGCAAGGGTCAAGACCTCGACAGAACCAGCATCGAGAACGGTCTGATCTTCCGCGGTCTTGTCGGTCTCTACGATCCGCCCAGGCCTGAAACTGCCGGATCTGTCCGTCAGTGCCAGAAAGCTGGTATCGAAGTCCACATGCTTACTGGTGACCACCCTGGGACCGCCCGCGCTATCGCCATCGAAGTCGGCATCGTGCCTTCAAACATGTCGACTCTCCCCAAGGAAACCACGGATGCCATGGTTATGACTGCGTTCCAGTTTGACAAGCTCAGCGAAGATGAAATCGACGCCCTCCCGCTCCTCCCTCTTGTTATTGCTCGATGCGCACCCAACACCAAAGTCCGTATGATTGACGCCCTGCACCGACGCAAGGCCTTCACTGGTATGACTGGTGACGGTGTCAATGACTCTCCATCACTCAAGCGCTCTGATGTTGGTATTGGCATGGGCACTGGATCCGACGTAGCCAAGGACGCATCCGATATCGTTTTGACTGATGATAACTTTGCCTCTATTCTCAACGCCATCGAAGAGGGCCGCCGCATGTTCGACAACATCCAGAAATTTATTCTCCACTTGCTCGCCCAGAACATTGCGCAGGCCTGCGTTTTGCTTATCGGCCTCGCGTTCAAGGATGGCAGCGGTTTCTCCGTCTTCCCTGTCTCGCCCGTCGAAGTCATGTGGATTATCATGATTACGTCCAGTTTGCCCGACATGGGTCTAGGTTTCGAGATCGCCGCTCCAGATATCCTCAGTCGACCTCCCCAGGATGTAAGTTCATCCCACCCCGGAAACGTATCAGCAGATCACACGCTAATAACCTCTAGCTCAAGCGAGGTGTTTTTACCATCGAAGTTTTGGTCGACATGCTCGTATACGGTCTCTGGATCGCTGCTCTCTGTCTCGGGTCCTTCTCGCTCGTCATGTTCGGCTTCGGCGACGGCAACCTGGGTGTGAGCTGCAACGAGTCCTACAATCCTACGTGTGACACCGTCTTCCGCGCCCGTGCGACGACCTTTGCCTGCCTTACTTGGTTCTCGCTGTTCCTTGCGTGGCAGATGTTAGATATGCGCCGCTCATTCTTCATGATGCAGCCCAACTCCAACAAGTACTTCACACAATGGGCCATTGACGTCTGGCGCAACAAGTTCCTGTTTTTCTCAATCATGTTTGGATTTGTCACCATCTTCCCCGTGCTGTACATCCCGGTCATTAACGACACCGTCTTCAGGCACAAGGGAATCAGCTGGGAGTGGGGCATCGTTTTTGTCGCGACGTTCCTCTTCTTCCTCGGCATCGAGGCATGGAAGTGGGGCAAGCGCGTGTTCTTCAGGAGGCGCGAGGCGCAGAACGGTGGCAGGAGGGGTTCAGTTGACTTGGAGCAGCGCGTGTTCGAGCGATACCTCAGCACGGCTATCAGCACTGACGGCTCAAACGACGAGAAGAAGTTTGCTGTTTGAGCGCGGTAAATGCGATATGGAGGAAAATGAGTTTATGTTTTTGCTGCATAGCTTGCGATACCTATTGTTTTGATGGCTGTCTCTTCTAAGAGGAATCGGAAGGCTTTTCCTATTTTAACGAAAGTAATCAAGATAGCATCAAAACGATTGCAAAACTCACGCCTTGCCCTTAACACATATTGCGACTCTTGAACCGGTCATCCCACCCCGCTAACGCCTGCCAAACATTTCCGCTCCACTCGGTACCAAGTTCGACACTCTCGGCGCCAACACTAGCCACAATTTTAGTGGATAATCAGCTGCACTTCTTACATCGGCCCCGCAGTGGAGTGTGCCCACCTGGGCAGATGCGCAAGTGCACTCTTGGAATGACGTGATAGAAGGAAGCGTAAGGATTGGATGGAGCGGATAGAATGACAGATGGATTACGAGTGTAAACGTGGAAAGACGTGATTGTGGAAGCTAAAACTGACTAACAGGGCCGAATTGGGAGGAATAGACGTGGCTGAGGAGGCTGAGGCTGACATATGCTGGTCATAGGTTGTAATGTGGGGATAAGAGCTATCCGCCCGAGTACATGTCGTAAACCATTTCAACAGCATCAACATCTTACGACTGCGGTACTCTGCGAAGGAATACCGAAGTCTGTCACGCGCATACGAATATATTCAGGATTGTCCATCTTGCAGCAACGCGCAAACAACGCGCCGACCCGTCCGCTGACGCTCGCAACACGGTCGAGATGCCCGCACTTTTAAGCCATGGAGTCGTTGCACTCCAAGCGCGAGATTGGCGCGACACAGTGGGCCAGTCTGGTATGACGCCCACAGCCTTCTCATTCCTCATCCCAGTGTTTGTTGTTGCCATCGCAGCGCCGTTGTAAGCTTGCCCACCCGATGCAGCGAAGATGTGTGAACTTGGGACTAACGGAACGTTCACAGTCTGTGCATATTTTGCATCCGGAAAAGACGACAAGTAGTGCCTGTCCGGCCTGCACCGAGAGCGAAGAAACCAGCTTTGCGACGAGCGGAGGCGAGGGAACGGCTCAATGAGGTTACCGAGGCTTCGAATGTCACAGGCGTACCTGACGCGTCGCGCGACGGTTCGAATGGGGATCAAACGGAGATAGAGACACAATCAGTATTGGAGCGAGAATGGCAAGTCCCGGCACTCATGATACGCCATAACTCCCTGCTGACAACATATCTACAGTGCGATATGTCTCTCTACACTCCACGCCCCCGCACCGCCCGAACCCGCCAAACTCAGCGACACGCCCATCACCGACGAAGCCGCAAAGCCGCCGTCGATAACCGCAGTCTCCCCTGAATTCGAAGCCATCCTTAAACTCCAAGTCTGCGGCCACGAATTCCACGCTGAATGCCTCACGTCATGGTTCGTTCTGCGCAAGACCAGCTGCCCGATATGTCGATCTGTGTATTTCACCAAGGAAGCCATGCAGCAATACGACGCAGAAGAGGATGCGGCTGTTGGTGGTGCAACGCCAGCGACGGTGGAAGCACACGTGCCACCGCCGCGTGTTGCGAATTGGCGGTACTTCTTACATGGGCATAGTTTGGCTAGAAGGCAAGGTCAGCCGCAGTTTGAGATGCAGAATCGGGCAGCAGGTGAAGAGGCAGCGCAACAGCCAGCCAGGGCACGGTGGTGGCACACGAGGAGTCGGAACTGAGAGGGAGGGTTTTTTACGTTGCGAATGAACGACATATTTACGATATGGGAGAGTAGTATATTGATTCGAGCGGCAACGTATAACGGGATGTGGACACACATCATGGCGAAATGTTCATCGTCTTAGAGATACCCGCAAATGCACTTAGCGTCTTGCACACAGTTTTTTTCGAAGACGTGATATTTTTCATGTCAAACACCAAGTGACGCATAATTGCTGTGGAATTCTAGATCTAGGACCCGCTGCTGCTCTTCTTGTTCGCACTTGCCGCACGGACCCTGTAAGAAGGAAGTAGCATGCTGACAATATCCGGCGCGCTAGTGCACGGCTTTTCCGGGTCGTCTTTCGCCCTCACACACAACCTATGACTGCACTTGCTGGACATCTTCATTTGTAAGCAACTACGATGGATACCAAAGTTGCTGACCTGCCGCCCGTTATCGAGCCGGAGCCTACAACCGCGTGGACGCCCGCCAATGCGAGCGCCATTCGTATGGAAAGACCAGCCGCGAGCGCAACACCGCCGGATACGGGTGAGCACACATCACCGCCGGCCAAGAGGAGAAGAGAAGATCGAGAAAGGACAAGAGTCAGTAGGGCTTGTGATCGATGTAAGAAGTGAGTTCTTGTCACCATATCACTAGGCAAAGATTACCTCAACTTGATTGATATACACGCTGTATTCATTTGCTAACACTGCAACAGAAAGAAGACAAGATGCACTGGGACATGCCCATGTAAGCAACGTCCCTGTAAGGACTGCGTGGGTCAATTATACTGACTTCTTACCCCCACGTCCAGGTAAGCTGTGCTTGACATCTGGTCTGCCGTGCGAATTCACCGCACCGTATACGCGTGGAAGACTACCTTCAGTCAGAGTGGATGACTCCGCAATGTCCTCGGAAAATTCTCGAGCGCCGCTTCCTGAGAATACATCTTCCCAAGATGCAGCTTTACCCCCGTTTCAATACCCGCGAATATATCCAGGCCCATCTATCGACCGATCGGTTTTTTCTACTGCAGACAATCTTAACACACCCAACGACTACGCCACTCATGCGCGATCATCTCGGAACTCCCCTGAGCCTCAAGGCGCCCAGCGGGATCAGCAGGGTCACTACGTCGGTTCTTCGAGCGCCGTTTCATTCCTGATCCGCATCCAGAAGCGTCTGCATCAAAACTCATCTCTCTCACATGATTCTACCATATTCACGTTCGGGGACGCACCTCTGCCAGAAGTCGATCCGCCACTATTTGTGCTACCGAAGCCTGACGCACAGAGGCTTGTCGAGCGCTACTTTGACTATGCCGCGCCCACTCATCGGTTCTTACATCGGCCGAGCATTGAGAGTTTGGTTGATGAATTCTATGAGACACAAGGGGAAATGCGAGGGAGGGAAGATGTTAAGGCGAAAGCGGCGTTGCTGATGGTAGTTTTTGCACAGGCACAAGCATACATGCCGCCCGGCAGTACAGTGCAAGATAACAGGTGAGTATCGCATTCACGAGCCATGAAGATTTTTAGCTAACAAAGATAGCTCCCGCTACTACTTCGCAGCGGAGCACCTCCTTTCGAAAGAACGTGGTGCCGTACGTCTAGCCAGCGTGCAGGCTCGACTACTCCAGTGTTTCTACCTCCTGACACAATCACGCATCAACCACTGCTGGAGTCTCTTTGGTGCGCTCTCGCACCTTGCATTCGCGATAGGCTTGAACCGCGGAAGAAAGTGCGATCCGTCAAGCACAGTGGACTACGTCGAACTCGAGAGTCGAAGACGCTTGTTCTGGTGCGCTTATTCCCTGGACAAATATCTCGCTGCTGCGCTGGGTCGGCCACGGACCTTCAAAGATGAGGACATTGATCAAGTGAGTTCTTGTTGAGACATATACAATGTAGCTTTTCTGCTAATGCAAATCATCGAGGAACTGCCGACCGTCGTAAATGACAACGATCTCCACCCAACATACATCATCCCGACATCCCCAGGATCCCATTCCGTCATGTTGGCACCCGTAGAGCACATCAAGCTGACCCGTATCGTCTCCCACGTACTCCGCGATCTCTACTCTATCCGCCCACCCATCCTAGCGCTTCGTATCGAGCTTTCATCAAGGTACACATCCGATCTACATGATTGGCGCAACTCCCTCTCGCGCTTTTTGAGCGACTCTGGCGTCGATGGAGGCATTGACTCGCATTTGCTGATCCCGATCTACCAACGCCAACGCTCGGTGTTAAACCTAGCGTATCATCATGCCCTGCTGCTCATTCATCGTCCGTTCCTGCTACGGGACTTCGCAAGTCTTACGCATATGCCTACCCATCCCAACTGGGGCCAGAACGCCGGCATTGATACCTCCGCAAATGTATCTGCGTGTCTTGAAGCCGCCATGGCAATCGTGCGCGTGGTTGACGACGTCTTCACATCCTCAAACCTTTTCCGCTCATTCTGGTTCACACAGTATTACGCATTCTGTGCCGTGGTGGTGCTATACATCTATCGCATACAGCAGCATCTTGTCACGCCGGGCAAGTGCGAAGGTTACTTCGCGGCGGGGCAGAAATGCCAGCGGCAATTAGAAAGCGTCAGCGAAACAGACTGCCTCGCACGACGCTACTGTCTGGTGCTGGAGGAGTTGCGTGTGGAAGCAGCACGACAGACGGGCAAATTATCCAACACAACAGCATCTTCGCTGCCGCCTCAAACGATAACCCCTTCCGCTAGCGAAGCAACGTTGCAAGACGCGTCTGCAAATCTATCGCTGCCTACGCCAACACCGCAGACTGATACTACTGCGAGTCCCCCAGGTCTTACCAACGCGATGTACAACAACAGCAACATTCCGCACACACCCGACAGTGCGTCGTTCAACCCCAGCTTTCTGCCGGACGATAATTTCATGTTCGACCTGGCAAGCTGGCCTCAATTCGACAGTCTGGTCACAGGTGGAATTGGGATGTTTGACGGCGCTGGTTTTCAGGGGGACAATGGGTTTGGCTTCGGCAACTTCAATATGTTATAGACTGGTGTCGTCCTGGAGAGTCCTCACCGGCATCCAAATTTTGCCAACAATAACAGTTCTCTTCTCTCCTTCCATCAGTGCAGCCATTTCTCCTCCACCCAGCTCAACCCCTCTTTCAACCACTCCTCCTCATCCTCCTTGGCGGTAATATCAAACCCATGCTCCTGTCCAGGCCGAACCTCAAGCTTGACTTCCATGCCCTCCAAGCCCTTGCACTTCTCAACAAACGCCCTGCTATCCTTGATATCCACCGCCGTATCCGCATCGCCGTGTATAATCCACGTCGGCGGCAACCACTCACTCCCTTTCTCGCCCACCAAGCCTATAGGCCACATCTTCTCATCCTTGCCAAAGAATTCCAGATAGCGACCGTAAACCGCCAGGGCGTAAGAGAGATCCGTTCGTGCTGGTGGCAGGGCTGATGACATGACCGTTCCAGGCGTGATAGCGGAGATGTGTTCATCGACGATGGAAGGCGGAGCAGAAGGCTGGCCAAAAAACGTATCACTCGGTTCGCAGCGGAGATAGTTCGTCATCGGGTACTGTGCTAGCACCGCCTTCACACTCCCCTTTGGCTGCGTCAACGCGCTCATTAGGGCCATGTAGCCGCCTGCCGAGTCGCCTGATACCAGTACTTTCCCGTAGTCCAGCTCCACATTCACAGAAGGGGTTTGGGAACTAAGGAAAGCGTCAAGCTTGCGGTCGTTGAACCAGGTCCAGAAATCGGACAAGTCTTCGAGGATGTCCGCGCCGCTGTGTTCGGGGACGAGGCGGTGGTTGGGCAACACGACTATTGCGTTGGTGCGGTGGATGAAGGGGATGAAGAAGGCGGCTATCCAGTCGGGGTAGAGACAGTCGCCTAGGATCTAGGTAGCATTAGCTTTGTGTTCACGATGATGACGGGAAGATAGACTTTCGCACCAGGCCGCCGCCGTGGAACTTGACGATCAGTGGATGTTCTCCCGGCTTCAAGTTCTTGGGGACCAAGATGCCGACGTCAATTTCGTGATCGCCGATCTTCTTGTACGAAGTTCGGTAGTGATTGAAGCTGTCGAAGCGGTTAGCCGCTACGGTGTCGTCGAGAGGTGCCATATTGAATGAAATGTCAAAGTCGCTGATGTCGGTGTTGAAGTAAGGCTCCCCGTTTATATACGGAAGCAGCGTCGGTATTAGGAATTGAAGTGTCAAATACGTTCGCGCATCAAGTTCAACTTAAGCAGACAAAGACACAAAGGGGGGAAAGCCGCGCGGGGTAAGCACGGTTTCTGACTTATGTCAGCTGACGTACAGCCTCATGCTGTACGGCTAACGCACAAGGTCGCTGTAACATCAGTTGTTCTAGAGGGTACATAGAGGCCAAGTGGACGATGGTGAAGGACGATAACTGTGAAGCAGTCGAGTCTGGTAATCATGCAGTTATTGGGGTACACAAATTGTTGCAGCACCGAGTATTGATGTTGCAATGTGCAACTTGAGGAAGGAGCGTGCCTGCGACCTGCTCTTTCTCATATGAAGGGCTCCTTCTCTTACAGGGACCTTATCGTACGACTTCTCATACGACGTGAGTTCAGCTGGAACCGACGTTGCTGATACGCCAGGTCGAGTCCGCTTTGGATGCTTATTGACGCGTGAAACAATGATGGGTGTCGACACACGGACGACTGAGGGCTGCTCCGACGCGTCGATTGCGAGTGTAGAAGCTTTGCGCCAGGTTTCTGATGAGAATGCGATGTGTCGATGCGACTTTGTCGTAATGCCGTGGTGGATGGCTGCAGGTGCAGGTGGGTGGGGAAGCGGCGGGCGGGTCAAGTGAGCAGGCGTCACAAGCGGCGCGTCTCAGGCAATCTCCGACGTGCAGGCGCGAACCACGACGCCTGCCCATAGCGACGCCCCTTTTTAGCAGCAAACATGACATCGAGGCGCCTGCTCTGAGTTTGCAATTGTCGCATGGGTCTCTTCTCTCCAATTGCACTTTGACAAGGTAACCTGGGGTGCTGCACTGCTCCAACACAGCCCGGGATTCCTCCGCCGCCCCTTCTCGTACTGTAGTGAAGTCGCAAGGTCCCGCCTCCTCGCGACCCTTTCATTTCGCTTTCCAGCCGCTATCCTCTCCCGGTGCCACTCCATGACAGGCACGAGCGCCTCACACCGCCATGGACGATGAGGCCGTGAAGCCTACTGGCAACATTGCGGTGGAGTCATGCTCGACTCAGCAGCGCTCATGGCTGAGCAGCGTGCGCCGGCCGCGCACTTCACCGGGGCCCCGTGCTTTTGCCTTCAAGAGAACGCTGCAGTCCGAGGACGATGACCGCAGGGACTCGGCCTTAGCGTCGTCGACTGGCACTACTAGCAACGAGCCTCCCTCACCAACTAGCCTCCGCAAGACGCCCAGCCTGCCTGCCATCGTCGTCCAGGATACGCGTATACCGGACTCACAGCGTCATGCATCACAGCGACATTCACCCGAGAGCGACTGCGCACCGCACGCGGACGACACAGCATTTGGCGGCCTAGACACCATCATACCCACCGGCAGCTTCGACGACCTCACCTCGGACACGCAGATCTCCTTCTCGAAGCGAGGCAGCATGCTACTAGGTGGCAAGAAGGCCAACCGGCGGAGTAGACAGATGGACTTGCTCGCGGAAGGCACACTCGCCCCGAGCACACCACCGCACCTGAAGGAGCAGGCGCAGCCCGGCACCGCATCGCTCTCACCCCCCACGCCCACCACACAGCACCTCTCGCCGCGCTCGACGTCGCGCTACTCGGCGCGCGCCAGATCCACCAGCCAACGCGTCCTGTCGACCGACGAGATGACGCTGTCGCGCAAAGTCCGCTGCATGTACAAGCACGGCAACGAGGGTGCCGTCAACTGGGACACGCCCGAGGAGGAGGCGAGCAGCGTCCAGAACAGCTACCTCGGCCACAGCGGCGCGGCTAACACCCCCGTCAACGGCTCCTCGCTGACGGTGGATGGCAACGACACCAGCTCACTGGTCAGCTCGCGACGTGGCAGCGCCATCTCCAAAGAGCCGACCGAAGTAGCGGGTGGGCTGGAGGACTGGGCCAATCTCGAGGGTGGCGAGGTCGATCGCTATGGCTTTATCATACCTAAGAAGTCGCGATCGAAGGGGGGTGCAAATGGCGTCGGCCTCGAATCACCCGACGAACCGCGCATACACCGAGTAACCACAACGCTGCAGCTGCTTTCGGAAGAGCCTCGACGTCGGCGCATTGGACGAAGCGCATCGCGAGCGCAATCAGCATCACCTAATCGTCGAGCTTCACAAAAGTCTGCCAAGCCAGCTCGCTCTTCGGTATTCTCGGGCCAGACTGCAGGCACACGCAGTACACAAAAACCCATGCGACATGCAACGAACAAACTACCCTACAACAGAGACCGCCGGTTGAAAGACGAGGCGAGCGACATGCTCAAACTACCGCCTGGTCTGGCCGAGGTCGCAGAACAGGAGGAGGGAGGCAGAGCAGCCCAGGCGATGAAGGCAAAGGAAATCGAACGCAACGACAAATGGCGTAGAATGGCCAGAGTTGTCAAAGCGGGCGCAGACAAAGGCGGCATGCTATTCGACTTTGACACCAGGGACCCGAAGCTCATATCTCGTACCTGGAAGGGCATTCCAGACCGTTGGAGGGCAACCGCGTGGTACTCTTTCCTCGCTGCAAGCGCCAAAGCAGACCCTGACAGCCCCACGGAAGAAGAGCTGATCGAGAGCTACTACGAGTTGCAAGAAGAGAGTTCGGTAGAGGATGTGCAGATCGATGTGGACGTACCGCGAACCATCAACAGACACATCATGTTTCGCCGACGATACCGTGGAGGACAACGACTGCTCTTCCGCGTACTCCACGCCATGTCTCTATACTTGCCCGACACCGGCTACGTTCAAGGGATGGCCGCCCTCGCGGCGACCCTTCTATGCTATTACGAGGAGGACCGAGCGTTTGTTATGCTAGTGCGGTTGTGGATGCTTCGAGGCCTGGAGAGACTCTACGAAGCTGGCTTTGAAGGCCTCATGGAAGCTTTGGATGACTTTGAGCAGAACTGGCTGCGCGGAGGGGATGTAGCGAAGAAGCTGGTAAGTGTAGACGGTCGTTCTATTTGCTTGATCAAACCACTGACAAAGCTTCTCAGAATGACGAGTGTGTTTCCTCGACCGCCTATGGTACTCGATGGTACCTAACGCTGTTCAACTATTCGCTGCCATTCCCCGCCCAACTTCGCGTGTGGGACGTGTTCATGCTCCTGGGCGACAAGTCCTACTCAAGCTCCCCGACCTCCAAGTTCAACGGAGACCTGGATGTGTTGCATGCGACCTCCGCTGCGCTAATCGATGCGACCAGGGAAATCTTACTCGACTCGGACTTTGAGAACGCAATGAAGGTGTTGACATCCTGGATCCCCATCAAAGACGAAGAGTTGTTGATGCGCGTGGCAAAAGCAGAGTACAGGATGAGGAAGAAGCGAGCCAATGCCTGACGTGGGCGAGCAGCTCCGATGCCGTTGACGTCGCTCGCACCGCCATGACGGAAGCGCGGTCGGGGCGGGCGCATGTGCAAGTTGGGTTCAGCCCGCCGTGGAACCCTTTCCAACCGAACACCCTTCCACACCCCTTCGAGAAACATTTCACCTGCAACAATGTCGATCCGCTGATATTAGTGGCTGTATGGCGTCGCGTGTAGTCAACGTGGCTGACACGTTTTTGCGGCCTGTAGGATTATCACCAATAGTGCTTTTCCCGGGACATACCGCCTACGGGTTCAGGTATTACGGCCACATCGTTTTCTGAATTGGGCGCTTTTAGTGGTGCAATACAAACGACGCTGCCGTCACCGTGGAAGAGGAATTTCTGACTCTAAGCGGTCGGGTTTGGGTCGCTGGCTTTCATGATGTATGCGCATGCTTGGGGCGGGTTTTTTTTTCATCAAGATACCTCTTGCTTTTATCTTTCTTTTCTGGCTGCAAATTCACTGATATAGGGTTATGCTGTTAGTGACATAGGGGGGCATTATACACAATCACATAGCTTGAAACTTGATGTAGTAAATATATAATATCTAATCAAGGACCAAAGAAAATTGGCCTCTTTACCCAAGCGACGGTGCAGCATTTAACCTTCTTGCAACAAGATCGTCGTTTTCCCAGTCCCTACTGGGAATAAACGTTGGTACATGATCGTCATTCCCAGGTATCGAAAATAACTAATCATCGCTCCCGGGGGCGCGAGATCCTGGTACATATGCTTCGCTTGCTCTGGGATCGGCATATTCAACCGCCCAACGGACGGAGACGGGAAGTAGTCGATTTGCTGGGTAGGCTTTTCTACATGTGGGAATGTGGGTTTGCGGATCTTGAATGCTTCGAGGCTGCACAGGTTATGTATAGAGCCTATTATTGTTGTTCGCGCCTGAGCTCGTTGAAGCTGATCGCCAATCTATAGGGAATATATGAGTGTGGAATTTCTTAATGATAGATTGTTTCTCCAAGTCTTGATTATCGAACCTGTAGTCTTTCACATTACTAAAACTCACCCGAAAATTAATAAGATTGCCTTGAGTTCTTACATCGTCGCTATCGCAACATAGAGATGATCTAAAGATCATGTTCACATTACCGAAACCTTCTCGACAACCATTGAGGTTGTCTTAGGTTCTTGTTAACTACAGCGCATTGTAGAGAAGATCCAAAGATCATATCTATAAGTGAGTAAAGTAGGTATCTAACAGTGGTCGCTCTCGGCTTTGCTCGTGTATTCTATCCTGGTTAATGTGATGCCCAACCAATGCATTCGGGCAATTATTCCAAGCGATGCAGCGCTGCTGCCGGGCATGACATCCAAAGAGTGGGCTGAAGAGGTTGTTCGGTAATAACAACAATCGGCACGAGTAGTGCGATGCTTCCCCAAAGGGAAAGTCTTAGATGCCGATTCGGGTGGCGAACCCCTCGCCATTTCCTTCCCCGACTGCAATTCGCCTCCATCACGCGTACATGTTGCCTCTCACATGCCTGCATTTATTTCCTTGATCTGCATCTGGACCGCTTCGAGTGACAGTCGGCTACGCCGAAGGCCAGTCGTCTTCAGCGCGGGTGTGAGAGCCTACCGACTTTCGCAGGTCGGTTGTTGAGGTTGATCTGTTGTCCGAGATTTTGAAGATCAGCGACATTTTCGCTCGATGAAGAGATGGACCATGTGGACGTTGCAGCGATTGCACGAGGCTTCGCCACGCGAAACATGATACGGGAAGAGCGAGGCGTAGGTGCAGCCGGACGGTACTCTCGTGGCGGAGGACTAGCCGGTTGGTGTAATGTGTAGTCATTCACCTACCGGTACGCTAGAGGACTGACTTGCGACAGCTCCAATAGTACCACCGCTAGACCGATGATTTCAGCTCAGCTTGCATACAACGGTGTACGCTTCAGGCATCTTTGAGCGTCCGTCCCGCCTCCATCGCGTCCGATGTTTCGCTGCAGAGCATCACGATCAAAAGAAGCGCATCGGCTCCTCTTTCCACTACTATAGCGACGCATTATTGGCAGCTTAAGGGATAGCTGTCTCCGACTCACCGATCTTACATGACCATTCATCAAGACTAAGGCACGACTTAACTCAAATTGCAAATGCTACTTCTGCCTGGCTCATCCTTACAGCAAGCCTCATCATCTCCACGATGTGAACCGCTTGGCACTTGCGGGGGAGTGAGGCAGGCATGCGCGTCTCATGCCGCTCTCAAAGCCGCGGCATCAAGCAGAACGCTTAAGAGCCTCGTCTCGAAGGACGGTGGCGTTCTAGGTGTTGATGGACGCCAGTCACTGCCGCTTAGTCTTTACATCCACGCGGCTGCAACCGCGCACCTGGACAGAGATCAGGCCCACAAGACTGGCAACATAGACATCACCACCATATCGTTACCGAATCCTTCCCGCGTGCTCCTAAGAGCCACGTTTTTAATGGTTTCACAGGCACATATTTATGCTGTCTGGAAGAGGCAGGACGTCAAAGCTGCCAATACTCCTTACATTCCTTCAAGACTAATCTGGTAAATCCTGTTTCTTTCTGCTTTCTGCTTTCTAAGAAGGATGCGGTGTTCTCAGCAGCAATTTCGGCATGGTGTTCCCATTTCGACAGTTTTTATTATGCTCTCGTCGCACCCTAGATATGATTGGCTAAGATGTAGTTAATGGGGCCGAAATTATACCCAAACATCCTTCGTACAGATACAGTGCGTCTCACGTTTCACGTAGGTCCGCCACGCGATCGGAACAAGTAAAGTCTGAGCGCCGACGCGGAAATTTAGGTGCTTACTCGATCGTTCGAGCCGGTGCCGGACGCTCGGGGATTGTGCAACGCGTCTGTTAACGCGTCTGCGCCCGTCCACAAAGGTAGCTTGCAAGCTGTCATCTCGTGCACATTACGTGCGGTAGTGTGAATACCGTCAGTGCTGGTGTACGCTAGTTACGCAAGCCTTCCGCACGGAGAGAAGCGCACACGCGAGGATCAACAACATCGTTGCCTTCGCCCACCTCCAGAACCTTATAGTGACACGGGTGCCGGGTCTTGTGTTGGCTCGATGATCGTTGGTCTTATCGATTGGCCATGCGTATGTCACGCTACATCGATATGGAGGAAGCTCCTTGAAGCTGACAGGTTGAGCATGATTCCTTGCTCCGTGCCACACTGTGCTTTTTATCAAACCACACCCAGCCGTTGCGCTATGACGGCATCTGAACACCTCTTCGGGCGTAACTAAGCTCAGAACAAGTTCTGCAACAGGGCCACAACACTGCATTTCCACCAATTCATTGGTTTCGTGTTAATGTACGGCGGCTCTTTTTACACGGATATCTCATTTCACGCCTCCATTCCGGGGCAATATAGCTGAGGCCTGATGATAGAGCATGACCCTTCATTTCATATCACGCGACGTGGAAAGCCAGACCTCCATCTGGGCAGCGGTAACCTCCCAAGGCCCTGCGCTCGCTTCCTCCCGGACGTTTGACCCTGCTGGTTTCAAGGCTATCAACATCGCGGTTCTTTGGCCTTCCCTTCAGCCACAAAGCTGTTAGTTGACTAGGCAGCTGTGGTTGAGGTCCAGAAGCAGACTTGCTAAGAAGATTACCTACTGCGTAATTAACGCCATGTTATGCAGCCGCAGCATTGTTATGAAATTTTCCGGCATCGAGTCGTTTTTATACAATGGCAAAGTTCGAGCGATCCCGATACAATCAGCGTTGCGTCGACGTCTTTGGGGCTCTGCAGGTGTATCGTACAACGCAAAGCAGTGGCACCGATGTTGGGACTCTTCGGCTTCCTCTACTGCATACATAGCAACAAAGCGATTGAGGCCGTAGCGGGAATGTTCGCGATACCAACGCGAACTACCGTCGCTGATTAACCCCTAAGCCTAAAGCACTTGTCCGGAAACAAAACGATGGTAGCCCTGGGGCGAATCCCAGCGCCACCAGTGGGAACCGCTACCAGGAAAATTACATCAGCCGGAGGCCTTCTCCAAGCACGTCACATGGTGGGATACAAGAACGCGCACTGCAGTTGTTCCAGCTCGCACTTGCTGACAACCATCCCGCCGGTCATGCATATCCCTGCGACACTCTTCCCACCATCGCCCGCTTAACGCCACAAATCGGCTGTCCTTGACGTACGGCCTGCCGTTTGTTGGTGCTGCTTGTCAGGCATCTGCAGCCCTCACCCCCGCTGGTTGGTCCAGCTCCAGTCGGCCCTCTTCCCTTCTTGTACACTATTCTCCACCGTTGCCCACTTGCTCTTGCCTTTCTAATCTGGACCTGATCGACCACGCCGGCCCACGCGAGCTTCTACGGGGGCTTGATCTTCGTTGCATCGAGCTTTGCCTGTAACTCTCCCATTTGTTGTTCGTTGTCCTGCTTTGCCTGCGAATCAAATTCGTACCACACATTAAGCCTAGATCACGGCTAGTGAGCCCATCCAGGATCTTATGTGGACGTTGCTGCCGGTAACGTGCTCCTGAATAAGTATGTATTCTGTCCATTTCTTTCTGGAACTACGACGCCTTCACGCCACTCAACCACTCGTCTCCATGTCGAATTGTTCCCACGAAAAACCCGGCACCGACTCCACCTCCCTCCATGTTGCTCACACTCTCTAATCCAGTCAAGTCGGACTTCGAGTTCAAACCCCATGCCTACTCACCAGCCTTCAAATCCCCTTCGGCTGCTCGATACGCCGAATCGCTCCGCGGTGGGCTATCCTCTTCCCAGGCCGCCAATTCTTCTCACACCATGGGCACGCCTCACCGAGGACTCCCTCCACCCTCGGCAATGACGCTACCGGATCCAGGGCGGGGACCTCCTCCAATGTCATCTTCGCTAGGTCAATTACCTCCAGCACCTTCTCAATGGCAAGGTGCCGAAGATGGGATGAAAAACTGGCTGGCGGCGAAGGCTGAAGAAGAGAGACGGAGGCAAGAGGAGGAGAAAACGAGGCAGGAAACACTCCGACTTGAGCAACGTAAGGTTGAGCAGTCAATGCTACGAGAGTCGATGCAAGGTGGGGTACCACCTCATCTAGTACCCATAATATTTGCTGGCATTGGTGGAGGGAATCTCGCAAACATCAGCGCAGAATGGATACAACAGTACACCACCCAGGTTCAGGCTGTCCATCAGCAGGCTCAGGCACAGGTACAGGCACAGGTACAGGCACAAGCGCAAGCACAACTTTCTCCAGATCTTCGGAGAGACCCAAGAATGATCGGCCAGCAACAATCAACGTTATACGGAGGCCAGGCACAGGTTCCCCAAACGATTCTTCCCCCAACATCAGTTTTGCCTGGCCAGCCTTTGCCGGCCCAGGCTCAACATGCTCCACACCCCACAAGTGGGTATGTAGGCGGGCAATTATCGCCGCGAGCGAGAGCTGCCCAGTCAGTTGGTCTTGTCGGTGCTCCCACATCTGCTCCACGCTCCCTCCCCCAATCGCAACTTCCTCGGTTGACGACGAACGAGATGATCATCCAGCAGTCACCGGGTGCCCCCGCAGGAGTGCAACAGCTGCAGCAGACGCAAACCCAGCAGCAGGATCAGTCTTCTCCCTCGATCTATTTCCATCATTGGGTCCCTCCATCATCGTCGTCGTCACAACAGGAGAAGGGCTCAAGCGGGAACCCACCAGCAATGCCATCAGGTAAATACAAAACTTCGCCTGTTTACCAGCCCCGTCACCGTGCGACGTCGCTTGCGTCTGACCTAGAGTTCACCAGCTCCCCCAAAAAGCGCAAGGCCCAAGGTCCTCACCAACCTCCACCACCCCCTACATCGGCGCCCGGATCTTACACGTCGCCATCCTTCTCGCACATATCGACGTCATCGACATCGACACCCGGACGACGAGGGCACGATCGAAATCGTTCCGATACATCTACGCGAGCGCCGGATGGCCCCAGTGGTTCTTTGAGTCGTCGAGGTACTATTTCTGGACTGGCGCATGAGACGATAGTGCGGCAAGGCGATATAGCAGAGGAATCAAGAGATGCTGATGGGAAGAGGCTGCCCAATTCGGATCAGGCGTACGCAACCCCCTCACAGCGAGACGATGCTCGAGGAGAACGCCAGCAAAACTACGCGCCAGCCTCCATATCCGGTCAACCTGAAACGCCAAAGTATGGGACGCATCAGCATTGGGATCGGGGATATATGTCATCACCAAAAAGGGAAGTTGGTGACCATTAGGTTGTGACGTGGTTTCAGCATCGCAACCATGCTGGTCCGAATTGGTCGCTACGTCAGCCTGGACAATCAGCATTCCAAATTACGCGAACACAAAAGCAAAAGAGCTGCCATTGGGCACGTTATTCCTAGGCACGCCACAATCTATCTCATCATGGGAAGTTGCTGTAACCGCAAGCGAAATGAGCGACACAGCAAAGACAGGCTTCAGCTCGAAATCTCACTGCAGAAGCACGCACGGCCCACAATCCCACCAAAGAAAGTCTTGTTGTGTCATAAAATTGCATTCCAATGTCGTTTATCAAGCTGTGCATTCGGTCAATTAGCCAAATTCCGCATTAAGACGTCCACTTCGGTTACCCGACATTGTTACCGGACGTTACCCACTTCCCGAGTGGTCCCAATCGCGTGGCTGATTATCTGAATCCTTCTTGGATCATTTTCTTTTCAAGCATACCTGGGTTATACAGCGGCGTTCTATCGATCTAGTCTATCTATGACTTCAGCATTGCAGGGTAAAGCCACTGTCGCTGGTCGCTATTAGACTTGTTATGTCGCCTCCCCGCCTCCCGGCTGGTGCGCGTAACATGCACCTTCACAAGACGCTCTCGTCAGCGAGCCTCGTCGTGCATCTACCTGCGCCAACCCCGCAGATTGCGAAACACATAAAGCCTATACTTTGACTGCCTGCACCTCTTCGCGGTGCGTATGTGCATTGTTTCACACTCAAACGCTGCGCGGCTTATTACTGTCTGAGTGGACTCGGTGTTTTTGGATCTCAGCACGTTCTCGGTTGCGCCAAACAACGATAACCGCTACGCGCTGATCAACGCCCCTCTGGATTCTCCCGAAATACCACCTTAGTTCGCGAGATCGACATGACTTCCCTGTACTATATTTGGTACCTAACTTTTCCTCAACGGCTTCGGGTAGAGCTCCGCGCCGCATTGTTCGGATAATTTCCCTTCACTGGAGATCTGGAGACTCGCATGGCGATCATCATCTTAGTCGAACTTGTTCGGTCCTTTTATGTACGCTTTTGGAAGCATCACAGCCAGCACTGGCTAAGCTCCGAATTGGCGACTGGAGTTTTGCTATTTTCATCTGGGTACCCGGAATACCTTGATTGTATCAAGGCCGGATAAGCAGGACGGCGGCGCATTCAAGAAGGTTATACTACAGCGACATTATTTCCTTTGTCATGGAACATGATAAAAATATCTTGGGCTTCCTGTTGGCTATCAGAATGGTTCGCATATACCCCCTGTTCCCATTTTTAGATGCGCATTTTCAGCATTTTTCCCGACGCTTTCTACATCTGGTATTTGCATTGCTCTGCATACTGTGTCTTGAGCTGCATCTTCTATTCTAAACACTGTACATATTTTCTTGTCGGGCTTTCGACTGCAGTGATATTACAGTCAACCGAAACGCGGAAACCACGTAGAAATGCAAAATAAACAGGCGCTGGCGGGTCTGATCTGGTTCGTCGCCAGCAACGATAATTTGATTACCGCTACTGATGCTCTTCCTTGCCAGATCGGATGCTTACTGCGGGTGTTCGGTGAGGCTCGCATCATGGTGCGTTTCAGCTTTTCACTGTGAGATAGGATAGGTTAGTGCACACTAGCCACACTTTACCCCGCCTCGTGGCTTGCATGCCCTTTTCTCGCCCCACCATGATGGTCCGTGGCTCGCGGCAAGTACAGGCTGACGGCAGGGCAAACCACAACCACTCCGCTGCCTGCCCTACAAGCCATTTCACGCCACCCGTCCTGTCACACATCCACACGTCATACTTCCCTCGTGCGAACCCAAAGACGCCCAAGGAAGCTTAAAGAAGCTACCCGACATCCACGACACCGAGATAGCTGCTGAAGCGCGAGTAAGAGAAGAACAGTCACGATGCAGATCAAGTACGTTGTGCGGATATCGGAAGATAGTAAGAGAATATAAGCTGACTGAAGCGATAGAGTACGAACCCTCACCGGCAAGGAGATAGAGCTTGATATCGAAGCAGACTACAAGGTACACCCACCTCCTATTTGGGGCCGCATCCAACCATCGCTTTACCAGCCTTCGGGTATATGGGAGATCGATATTCAGTTGTTTGGGAATAGCAGAAGGGTCTAGGCTGATAAATGCACAGGTCTCAAGGATAAAGGAGCGCGTCGAGGAAAAGGAGGGCATCCCGCCAGCACAGCAGCGTCTCATCTACGGTGGCAAGCAGATGTACATTTCCATACTTGCCCGTATGAGAGGGCTGGACCACGCTAACATAGCCAGGAACGATGAGAAAACCGCAGCAGACTACCAGCTCGAAGGCGGCGCCACGCTGCATCTGGTCCTCGCGCTCCGTGGTGGCTTCTAAGCACTCCTCGTACCCACGATGCCCATTATACCCGCCTCGCCCAACGACCCTCGTATACCTTTCGGCTTGATGATTGCCTGGCTTTTTTCTCGCGCCTATTCGACAACACCCTGCGTGTGGGGCGCAAAATACCGGAACAGCGACTTATGAGCTGTCGGGCCTGGGCTGAGATGAGACGATGATGGGAAGATATGCGTACATGACTGCTAGACCAGTTTGCTTTTGGTAGTAATGAGGAATAGTTATCGGCATGCATTACAAAGCCTCCAAGCACCGGCTACGCTGTGTAGAACGCGCCAAAGAACTCCCGCAAATCCTCTACAATCTCATTTGGACACTCCATACACGCGAAATGGCCGCCATGATCTCTGTCTGTCGAATCGTCAGCGTCACTCACACACTTCCATTCCACCATCTCCTGCATCCTTCTTCTCTCCCCATGACTTTTATATCATCATATAAGAGAATGGGAACATACCTCTAAAGAATTTCAAATTCGTCGTCGTTGTTTCAACGCCCGCTTTCGGCGCCGGGAACGCGTCATACGGGAATGTGGATACGCCAAGCGGGACGCGGATGAGGTTTTCGGATTTGGCGTTGAACTCTGTGTATTTTTCGTGCCGCACGTTGTTGTAGTAGCAGAGCATGCTCGTCATGATACTCGGCGGCGTGAAGAAGTACAAGCTTAGCGTGGTGCAAATGTCATGGTTAAATTGTTCGTTGTCGAGTGTGGCGGTGCCGAGATTCGCATCAGCGAGTTCGTTGTACTTCTCACCGATAAACATCATGATGCCGACGGGGTTGTCGTTGAAGGCTGTGCCGATGGTTTGGGGTCGTGTGCGCATTTCGACTGCGTAGCCCATGTGGCCTTCGTTTAGATGTTGGCCCATCCACCACTGCGCCCGATCCATAGCCTTTTGCTCTTTCTCATTCATTTTGTACCCCTCTGGTGGCGCTCCGGGACACATGTTTGTGTGCACAGCCTTGCAGCTTGGATACCGGCCTGAGCCAAGTTCTCGGATTACCCAGTGGCCCCAGTCTCCGGCTTGGGCGGCGTAGGAGGTATAGCCTAGTCGCTTCATCAAAACATCGTACATCCGCGCCGTATCTTGTAATGTCCAGCCGCGAGGTGGACCTTGGGACCAGCAGAAGCCTGGGAGACTGGGTACTACGAGATTGAAGACTGGCGCTTTGGGGTCTTTGGGGTCTAATAGGGGTTGCATTACGTTTTGGAACCTGGTCACTCGTCAGATCTCCACCGTTCACGATATACTACTTCCTTATGAAGGAAGGAAGAGCACGTACTCGAAGAACGTCCCCGGCCACCCATGTACCATCAACAATGGAATTGCTTCTTCCCCTCTCTTCCGCGCTTTTTCGTGTATGAAGTGCACTTTCAGCCCCTCAATCTCAGTGGTGAAGTGTTTCCACCCCGAGATTTGTGCCTGGGCTGTTGTCCAGGAGAATTTTTGCAGCCAGATATTATACAGTTTCCGGATCCAGGCAAGGGATGGGCCTGTAGAAATTAGTAGTGACCATAGACATGATAGGGCTATGGGTAGATGGGAAGGAGATACCGTAGTCTTCTCCGGCATCAGGTACGACGGGTATCTCTGGCAGTCGTGTATCTGCGAGTTTACGGAAGAGACGGTCGACATCTTCTTGGGGGATATTGGGGTCGAAAGGGGTGATTCGCTCAGACATGATCGCCAGCTTTTCCACTTCTCAAATTTAGATCCAAGTTGTACTCTGCAGGAACCACAAAGAAACGCAACGAGAGAGACTGATATATATATGGAAATATCAAGTCTTCTTTTCTGTCGGCTATGTGAAAATGCTATATAGTTTAACCCCGCATTGATGAAATCGATATTGCGCTTCCGACAATGGTGATGTTGATGATGGATTGCGTCACATGAAGATCACAATATGCGGGGAAAGGCGGGCGTGACTCCGATGCCAACATTCTAGCTTTGACACTTAACACTTTTCCTCAAGTTCAGTAGAGTTCGACGAGGTTAAACCAGGCTGAGATGTCGCAGGTGCGTTCCTTTGGATCATCTTCTCCCATACTGAAGCTTAACGGGATCCTCGCGCGCGACCCGCGGGCATGTCCCTTCGACGTCTTCTTCCTTATCGAAGTAGTCCCCCCCCCCCCCCTCCGGGTAATCCACAAGATGATAGACGTCCAGCTGTACACCCGCTGCAGCGAAGGCCCTACAAGCCGTATCCTATACAGAGAATTCTCGCAGCGCGTGGCCAGGCACCACGTATAAGGAGGTGGGAAGGCCAAGTGGGAATAAGTGCTTGACCTGGTTCTCTTAAATTTCCTGTTTTGGCAGGTTACAGGAAGAGCGTCAGTTTGAATCTGGCTCCCATCACCTTTGCCTTACTTTCCAAGAAAATGCCTTGGGCAAACACTCCTAGTACGTTGCCTTTGGGCAGCCAAAGACCCTAGGGTTATAACCCTCACCATCCCTTGTACTTCCAGAGACTCCTACCTCTTGGAAGATTGCCATCATCCAAACCAGAGGAGCTACTGCTCCTCTCGTTCTCTATAGTCTCAGACTCACATAGAACGTTAAGTCAATCAATCAATCAATCAACCACCTATAAGAATTCTTGGGAACGGGGTGGTATGAGAGAGCGTGATTGTGAAATATCTGCCTTCGCCCCTGGACTTGGGATCCCTCAGCCATCGATGCGGAAGCCATGTTTGGGAGCAGTGCTGTGTGGGCGATGATAGAGAAGCCGAGAAATGGAGTGAGGAGTGCTCGGACCATGTCTAGAGTACGAATGCGTATGTGAATGGTTGGGTGACTGATTGTGGGATAGGCGGGTTCACCAACGATACCAGAGACATAATGTGATGACATGGGGTTATAGTTTAGATGGACGATGCTGTGGAAAGCTCACTGTCTTCTCTACTGTAAAGCGTTGAGCATCGCCTTCCCGTGCATCCACCACCATACCATCATCGCGACATGTCTGAGATTTGGGATACTACCACTCCAGTACAGTCATCATGTATCCTAGGCTTACAACAAGAGCACACTCAGCTAAAGCTGTCGTTCTTCCTCACCCAGCGAAGCCACCAGCGAAAATACGGCTACTGATTAAGCTGCTGATAGTATAGCCTGGATATTCCCACCTCACTATATACTGCTCTATACACATTGTATAGGTCATCAGGGACTATGCAGCGATTCTAGTCAAGATGCCATCGGCGAGGCAAAATAGCGCCGTGTACGAGTTGGTGTACGTCAGGATGGTACATACCACAGTTTCTGACACAAGGACAAAAACGAGAATGACAGTGTCTGCATTTTACGCAACCGTCAATTGGTGCGGGATAGTAAGGTCTGGATATCTTCAGCGCACTTTACACTACCCATCCCCTTCGCAAGACTACCTCAAACCCCTCCCTGCTACCCTATACACACCTCACTCTCTACCCCAATTCGCCGCGAAACCTTCCCGGCTACCCTAATCTACTTCTTCTTACTCCCCCTCCCACCCCTCGCACTTTTCTTCCCCCCTTTCCCCTTGGCAATATCTGCCCCCTTCCTTCCCCCAGCAATCATAACCCTGACCTTACTAACCGGCACAACACCCACGACCTCGGTTTCCTTCCACCCCCTTATCAGCTCAATCTCTTTGGGCCAAATGCGCTCCACATCCTGTGCTGTCTTATCTAGCGCTTTCACGTCTTTACCCGCGTGGTCCCAGATGGCAAGCACCTCTTTCACCGCTTTCCCGCGCTTGGTGGAGCCGGGCTGGATCTTGGCTTTGTATTTATATGCGCTGAGGGCGGACCAGGGGGCGCAGATAGGGATTGCGGAGAGGAGTTCGTCGTTTGGGAGGGGGCGGCCGGTGAAGGCGTCGAGGTTGAGGAGGTTAGTCTTGAGAACTTCATCGCCTTCGTCGTCGTCGTCGTCATTTTCGAGGGCGGCGCGACGCGCTTCTTCGGCAGCTTTACCTGCGGCTTGGCCGCGGAGGTGTTGGTCGCGGCGGCGCTGCTTGTCGGCTTGGGCTTGTTCCTCCTTATCGCGTTTCTCCTGCGCTGCAGTTTCTGCAGCTTGCTGACCGGATTTGGAGCCTAGGAGACGCATGGCTAGCTCTCGATCTTCTTCGTCTTGCGCAGCATACTTCGCAGCCTGCTTTTTCGCTTTTGCCCGCTTTCCACGAGGCAGTGGTGCATTTGTCGCTTTCGAAGCTTGCGTTGTTACTGTACCTGGCGCCTTCGCGGGAGTCTTTGCATCTTCTTCCGGGGAGGTACCGTCATCGTCGTCAGCAACTTCGGCTGCAGGTGCTGGTTCGGATGGTACTTGTGGTAGCTCTGGTATCTGTCCCTTTCGCAGCATTCGACGCTCTCGTGCCGAAAGATGTCGATGACCAGTTCCTGAGGTCTGCTCGGTATCTGCTACAGAGCCAGCGTCGTCTTGGGGGTCTTCTTTTGTAGCTGGGCCATTGCTGACATACCCGTCACTCTCCTTGGCGGCGGCAGGCACGTCTTCCTCGTCAGAGTCGTCATCTTTGTTAGCGCTCCCCGATTGGAGAGGATTGCTTCTAGATGCTGTAGCCTCAGCTTCGGACTCAGCATCGCTTTCCTCAGTCTGTTCAATTCTTGCGTCCGGGAAGTCGTCCTCAGAACCAGAGTCGACCTTCGCATCGGGGAATTCATCCTCATCGTCACTATTGTCAGTCTTGGCAGCCTCTGCAGACTTCAACTCGTTTTCCGCCGGCTCTGGCACCATTTCCGCAGCTGAGACTGCTGTCTCTTGAATACGGTACTTGTGGTGGTTGGCTTTGCTCGAGTCACTGATCTCGAACATGACTGCAAGACCAACAACTAATTGGGCTGGTGGCAGGAACTCCTTCTTGCCCTTGACGTTGAACATACCAGCGGGAAGGAATTCGCCTGTCTGGCCGGTCTTGCTGACCTGGTCACTGCGCACCCACCATGCTGACATGACAGCCTTCGATTCCCACGCCTCAGACGAACAGATGGAGAGGTTGCCTGCTTGGGATAGAGTCGATGGTGGTATTGGGGCGTCTGGGGTATCGGGTTTGTTCTTGATAATCATAGGGATGGCTCCCTTGAGGTCGGCGTGAACGTAGACATCGCCCTTCCGTAAGAAACGTCGGTATATGATCTCATTTTGTTGTGCATCCTTTCCACCAAGAACCAGATAGCCATCCGAGGAGACGAAGTAAATGAACTTCTCGAACCACTGCTGCTTGCGCACTGGCCGCAGCACTTCCTTCTCTTGCTTCAAGCCCTTCTTCAGATCCTCGGCCACCTTCTTCTCGTGGCTCTTCAGCGCTCGGGTCGATGCTTGGAGAGTACGGTCTTCCTTGTCGGCAGCCGTCTTTTTCTGGTCGAAGTACTCGGTTGAGTTGGCCCATGCTGACAAGCCAAGGTCGATGTCGATGGCCAGCTGGGATTGCGCAGCTACCTTGACAGGCGCGGCCTTCTTTTTAGGGCTGTCGTCTTCGTCTTCTGAGTCTTCACTGACTGAGCTTGTCTCGTTGCCCTCATCTTCGTCCCCATCCCCCTGATCCCAGGTCGTCTCGTCGAGTAACAGCGTGATGGTGTTCTCGTGTAATTTTAGGGGTAATCGGATAAATTGTGCGACAGCGTTCCCCTGGCTCTGTTCGCGCTCGATCAGGCGCGCAATATCGACCCAGTCCATGCCTTGTCTGATCAGGCCGTTGACAGCCTCGGTAGCTTCGGTGACGCGATGCACGTTTGCGAGGATGGCTTCTGCTTTCCGGAAGTTTGTTTCCTGCACTTGTTGCAGTCCACCGAGTCGGTCCTCGTGTTCTTTGCGGGCCTTCTCCAGCTTCTTCTTGGCTTGCTGTTCGCGCTCCGTCAGCTTTGACTCCAGCTTCTGCCCCTCAATGGAGGAGAAGAACTCGTCCACTGCCTTGTTGAAGCCATCAAACTCTAGAAAGGTGTAGTCAGAGTTCTCGAACTGCTGTGGCCGGAACGGGTGAAAGTCGTCGTAGAGAAGCCTGGATTTGTCCGACGCCTCGTCTTCAGCCTTTGGTGCCGCGGGATTCGGTTTCGCTAGGATGTAGCCCTTGATCTGTTCGGGTGCGGCAATCTCGTCGGTAATCTTCCTCGCGTCCTGCAGTACCGACACTAGCTTTCCGAGCAGCTCGTCGTCGGCAAGCACCTGCTCCGGCTTCAAGGTCGAGTCGAAGTTCGCAACGTGCAGTGCATGATCCACCAGTAGCGGAGGGCACTCGGTTATGGATACGGCCAGCGCTTTTCTGAGAACATCCTTTCCGGCCTTCTTCGCCTTCTTTCCTGTTGCAGGCTGTTCTTGTTGCCTGTCGATGGCCTTCTGCAGCCCCTGGCGTACCCGCTCCCTGGTGAGCTCAGGGGCGCCGCCATAGTTCTGTCGTATTGAGAGATTGTACTGCAACCCGACCCTTAGCCTCTCATGCTCTTCGCCCTCGTCTACGTTGCGCAGCAGAGCCAACACGTTCAAGTCGGCGTCGGTCAAGACAATGTTGCCGCCCGCGTAGAATTCCAAGTATAGCCGGTACAGCCCATCGGAGAACTGGAACTCGAGGATGCGGTCGGTGCCAATCTGGGCAATGGAGGTAATTCGTCGTGTCTTCAAGTATTTGCGCAGCTTCGCGACAAAGGCCGAGGGCGCTGCGGCAGTGGTACGTGCATATTCGGTCAAGTGGCAGCGGAAGCCGGAGTCAATGAGGAGCTGCTCGCGATGGTCGGGCTTGTGGAATTTTATGAGGAAGATGCGTGAAGACAAATCGTAGACGTTGGTGACTCGGAGGGAGGTGAGTTTCGCAGAAAGCTCGTGGGCGATGACCTGAGACCAATGAGCATTACGTGCAGCCTTTATTACATTGTGGGGTAGCAAATATCTTCACAGTCACACATCAATATACGCACCTTGACGTCCAAGCTGGAGAACCTCTGCTTCATATTGGATTGTCGTGTGCAGAGTCTGTGGTGGGGTCGTGGTGGGATGCGGCTATGACGATGTCCGAAGGACGGAATGTAGCGCCGTTGCAGGGATGTCGCTCTTAGTATCAACATTTATCGTTCAGCCATGTTCGACTTTTGAGCATCTCTACCGCATTTACGTATGGCAGTTCTAACATGCTGCCTGTTTGCCCCAACGCCAACAACGCCATACCCGCTGAACCAAACATCTCATAAACCCTGCCGTATCCTCTCGGCGAGCTGCCTCTTGCCAAACTCCCACGCGTTCAGGAAGCCCTGTTCCGAGAGGTCGATGTTCTTCATCGACGTCATGTCCTGCGCCGGCGGTCTGCTCACACGCGACGCGACGATGACGGGGTCAGTCTCGAGGATGATGCCGTCGTCCACGAGCTCGTCGACGGCGAGGGACTGTGGTTGTTAGCCTTGTTCGCTATGAAGATGTGGCTGTTGCGACGTACCACCAAGTCGTAGTTCTCGATGACGGTGCGCTTGTCGACCGAGTTCCTGTGACGTGTTAGAGAGGGCGGTGAGGAAATTCGAGGTACACTCACTTCAGCAGAATGTTGAGCGAGTCTCTCAGAGCCAGGACGACGCTGCGGGTAGTTAGCCAATGTCCAGCCACCCTATATATGTATGACCGCACCTGTACAACAGAACCTCATTCTCCTCAGCGCTTCCAACCACGTAAAGCATGACGTCCGACTCCATCTTGAAGACAACAATCTTGCCGTCGTATAGTATAATGTCCGTCGTCTGCTTGGCCGTCTTTTCTGTAACCACGTCAGACATGCCCAAACAAAAATACTCCTCTACTGTCTACACACCCAGCAGCCCCTTCTCAAATGCCTTCTGGTCCTTCACCGTCTTGTACGCCATCTGGCCAGGGTAGTCGTTCTGGTGGCCCGCGGGCGGATGCGGGTTCGAGTAATACTTGGTGAGGATGCGCGAGCCATCGTCGGTGGCGAGGACGAGGATGGCCTGGATGCTAAAGAGGGAGAGGGGGCGCGACATGTTGAGGGGGGATGTCTGTCTTTGTCCAGCTGGCGTGTCCAGGTAGCTGTTCGGTGGGGGTTGGATAGGTGTCTGTTGCGGAGAACTGGCCAATCACGGAGGTCGTCGCTAGCGCGCCTTGGAAAAGTTGCGCCCCTCCCGTCAGCACATGGCGAGCCATTGAAGGCCGGACAGCCACGTCGAGATGCACAAGATATCGCGGGCCTCGCTCGCCGCTCTGGTCTGTCCTTCAGCGCCGTTCCTTGCTCCTCGTCTTCTTCGCGTGCCAGCTGCCGTTCCGTCGCTACAATGCGCGTCATATGCGTCCGAGTCGAACGGAAAAGGACTGATACGAAAGTTTGGCGGAGAGCGCAAGGGAAAAGGACTGGTACGCAAACTTGGAGGAGAGCGCAAAGGAAAGCAATTCAGCAAGACGCTGCGGGAGCCCAGCGATGAGGTAAGCCATCCATCTGTTCCCTCTATGCACACTGATATGCTGACCTTACTCGTACATAGACAGCCCGTCTGCTCAAGCAGTTCCACCAGGCCTGCGAGATCCGAAACGTGCAGCACGTGATGGACTTGTACCCTACACTCCTCGCAGCCGGCGCCTTGAACAGCTACGACACTCGCCGAATCACGCAAGCCCTCCATGTCCGCATCCGCAACGAATATGTCGAGAGCAAACGCGCGGCGCTCTTCCCCTTTGTGCAGCATATCGCAGCCGACCTCCGCAGCGGCGCTCTCGAGCCCCACCACTTCGCATTCGTCCACCTGTTTGGCATCTACAAGGACTGCAAGCGCTTCGACGACGGCCACGACTTCTGGCAGTGGCTCGTGCAGCAGGATGAGCGCTACGTGTCGCAGGCTGCGTACGGCGCGGCCATCGAGCTCATGGCGTACGGCGGCATCATGAGTCTGCCTGACCTGGAGAATCTTTACGTCGACGGCTTGAAGCGCTTCCCGGGCACCTTCGCCGAGTACCACCTCTCGCCCGATGCCATCGTGCCGGACCGAACGCAGCCAACCGTCGTTGCCGGCATCCCCACTATCCTTCTGCAAGGAATACTCACCGCACGCATCCTGGCCCGTGATTGGAAGAAGGCATACCTCGCCCTGGACACTGCGCTTCGTCTGTACCCCACGCAGACTCCGCCGCGATACTTCGAGCTGTTCATGACGGAAAGACCCATATCGGAAGCCTACACTGCCTTCATGGTAGCATGCCGCGCCGGTGTGAGTCTCCGGCCGACCCATGTCACGGCGCTCATGTCCAAGATGAGGGCTGCCATAAGCGCGTCTCCATCCATGGCCGATCGGATGTTGCTGGTACACGCCATTGCAAATGCCCTATACGCGTACTTGGAGACTGGCGCCCAGCTAGAGAGTATCCACGTTGGCTCCTTCATTCACACCTTCGAACAACTGTTGCCAGAACCCATTGCTGGCGAAGACTACATGGGAGATGCGGCCGCGATGCGCACCATCATTGTCGCCGCAGCGCACGATATTCTGTCCGCTCTCATCCAGGCTGGCATGTCTCCCCAGACCCACCCATTCGAGGCTCTTATCTCCGTTTCTGGCAAACTACGCGTTCCAGCCCTACTCAGTACAACCTTACAAGATGTCACAACTGCCGGAATTGAGCTTGGGCCGATAGGGACCAGGAGTGCCATCACATCCGCTGGTTTGCTTGCAAACAAGGACCTCATCGAGCAATATTGGTCGCGCTTGGTCTCGGCTGCGGAGACAGAGGGCGCACAGATCCCATTCCTGGACTGGATCACTTTCACCAAAGCGTGCAGACGAGCTGACCATGCCGACTACTTCCGGGTCCAATTATCGAAATTACAGCACGCCATCACTTCTAGCATCGAAAGCCATGTCCTACAGCAAATCGACATGGCAGAGACGGTACCAGCGAGCCAAGAGTCATTCGAATACATGAGCATTGAAGAGCTTACATCGAATATGGAGACACTCAAGGCTCAGATGAAGAACATTGAAGCGGTCGTCATGTCCGGACAACCACTCGATCTTCGCGCAACGCCATTCTACATGCACATCGACCCCGATCACCCCTCTTTAGGCTCTACCGACGATCTGCGAAAGGTTTACGACAAGTTAACCACGGATCTACATCAACCACCGCCTGCACCACCCGCCGAAGGCTCACCCATCCCGGTTGCCTTGAGCCCGACCGGCATCCCACTCGACGAACTACGCTTCCAAAACTGGGTCACTGTCATCGAGATGATGGACGACGCAGAATCCTACGAATCAGACTTCAATTTGGCCCTAAATGCAGCCATCAAAGCCGGCCTCCCACTCAAAGGCGCCCCGGAAGTATTACGCCTACGCAAAGACGAGACGAAGACTTCCGCCGCACAACTCCCGGAAAGGATCAGGGAGCTCCGCACACCAGACATTTTCCGCAAAATTGGCCTTCAAGCACTTTCGACGAGAAAACCCACCCGCAGTGTAACAGACCGACAGCCGAAGCGAGAGGAGAGCTTGGGTACGCCCAGGTTGACGTATTATGTTGGTCTCGAGTCGGATCATGGGGCACCTCATGCAACGAAAAAGAGACCGCTTGTACGCAAGATTAACTTTTCAGATGAGAAATAGTATGGCTGATTGTGGAGCTTTGAGGTTTTGTGGTGTGATATCGGCGGGCGAGGACTAAAGTAGTAGGTAAAGATGTGGGTTGATGTTCAGGCAAATTAGGCAGAAACATACCTACCAACTGGTTTGTTTTTGCCATTGGGTAGGGTTGAGGAGTGGGATGGTATATATAGTTATGTATCATCGGGTGTTCCTACGGATATGGTTGGCGATAGTGGCGTTTGGCAGCACCCTTTTTTGTGTACGGCATGACATCCACATTACCTCGCATAGTTGGGTGATGAATGAATATTCTTGGCACAGTATGACTTCCAACAAGTTAGTATCTGTGGTCTGGTGCTCGCGTGCTTTTTGTATGCAGTCCACAATCGCAAGGATCTGCAGTAGGAGCTGCTAAACGGCCGTGCATGTTGTCGATTATGGGATATAGAGTTTACAAGGATTAGTGCTTCGTATGGCTGAAACGGGGTGTCAGGAACGATCTCCACGCTTCCCCATATCCTGCATCCGGCTGATGTTTAAGTCCGGGGTACACCTAAATTGCACTCCTCGTATATCCCCTGCTACATGCACATCTTATCCACAGCTAACAGCATGACTCGCGAGGTGGTGGAGATGACACGGGGCGTAAGTATGACGACGGTGAGATGAGGATGAAATGCTGCGCCGGACCGCTACCGCTCCCGCTCCGTATCTGCGAGGGGAGGGTGGGGGGTGCGCTGATTTTGTGTAGGGTGACACTGACGGTTGTGGTGAGAGTGTTTTGGAAGGGTGGGGACTGCAGTTACATGACCGAGCTGTGTAAGAGGAGGTATGGAGGTGATGATGTGAGTTTGGGTGTTGGTCATGTTGCTAAGCATGCTAGCGGAAGAGCCCTATATGTGTTTGCGTAACAGTGAGCGTTGTTTTTGGTAGGGGAGTCCTGTTCAAGGGGCGTGTCATACGCATTCATCCGGAGCACAGCGTATGAGTGATCAATAAAGTTCGTTTTTAATTGCCGAACACCGTTCTGCCCTCATTGCCAAGCAAACCCCGCCCCGAGCCGTGAGGTGTTGTGTCCAAGATATGATGTCGCACATGTGCCATACCCGTGTCTAACCCCCCCCAAAAATCGTACAGTTAGAAAGAAAAAAAACTGGCGTAATAAAATCGACACGGGGAAATAGCAAATGGAAGATGTACAGGGGCAAAGCAGCGGTCAACGCCCTCTCACGACACTAATGTACATGCAGTAGTACAGTTTTATGCTGCGACCACCCTGGTGACCAGAAAGCCCTAATAGAAATCGCAGGGAGGCCAATCCTCACACCCGCTAAATGCTTAAAAGGAAATGAGGAAAGAAGGAAATAAGGAAAAAAGGAAAAAAGGAAGAGAGGAGGTGCTGAGACGGCATCGGCACCGTGAAGTTCGAAAGCCATCTAGTTCGAGCCACTGGGCGTTCTTGACCGTGCTGGCGTTGAAGGGAAGCTGAAATCGACGGGCGATGGCGGTGGTGCTGGGGTCTCGTTGACGTCTGATGAGCGGGAGGCTATGTTTGAGGAGGCCTTGAAGGCTGCGCTGACGTCGTGGCCGAGGGTGGAGTTTGTGAGAATTGAGAGGCGCTGGCGTGGGTTGAATGCGGAGGCTGTTGAGGACGGCATTGTGATGTTTGGTGGGTGGTGGTGGTGTGGATGTGATGGTACGTGACAATGAGCGTTGAAGTATTGGAATTGTAGTGGCGTGATAGGAAAACCGTCTGAAGGCTTGAAAGTGTTTGGAGATAGGGGCTAAATACCCAAGGTCGATATTCCGGAAACTTTGGGCCGGGTGGAATGCGATAATACGCGGTGAGATGTTAAGATGCAACAGGGCGAAAGACGTCGGGGTAAGGCGCTCAATATTATGTGCTGTCTCGGGTTCCGACAAGCAATTTTGTTTGCTGGCAGAATATGGCTTGGGCTGAGTCTTTTTGTCTTCCGAGGTACGACACACAGGGATGATGTGCGATTCGGAAAGAGCCTGGGGAGGGAGAGTGAGTCAGATTTAATATCAGGCATGTCTGGGGTTGCGACAGGGCTGATGTTGCATGCGTTGGCAATCTGCCGGGACTAGGAGCCACGCCAAACGGATTTCGCGGAGTCCTGGATTGAAGTGTGCAATTGTAGGGAAGGCTGCGACTGAGGCTTACTTAGTTGTTTTAGGCAGCTGCCAACGAGAGAGGCGCGTTGCACGAGGGCGCTGTGCGTGTTGTGCGAACTGAGCGTAGGTGTGGAAGCGAGCGTACGAGGCTTCAGTAGAGTGCGTTGAGGAGCGAAGGCTGACAAGTTCTACAATAATGTGGATCAGGGGTGTCTTCAAGGGAGTGGTATGTGTAAGGGGTGAGTATGATCGCTGAGTTGTGCTTCGTGATGCGTGGATGACGAGATCGCGCCTAAGGGGGCATGCTTATCTTATAGAGACGTACCGATACGCTGCCATTCACCGACGAATCCTGACTCGGCACTGTTAGCGGATATACGCGCTCGGAAGGGCAGGACGCATTGAGCAAAATAAAGTGCACACGGGGAAGCGGAAGGCTGCGCTCCCTGCTTGTCTCCATGGTTGCACCTGGAGCAGAGTCCACCAAGCCTTGCTAAGTTCCAGAGTCAATTGTGACCTGTCATCATCATCAACCTGTCAGTCTGTCTGCAGCCTCCCACGCATTTCTCTATCAGGCCTGGGGGATTCCTATCGCGGCGGGATGGCGAAGGGAGCAAACCAACACTTCGCGGCCGTCCGCGGGTAATAGGCGAGGACCATCGTCTGTCTGACGCGGGAGACGACACGGTGTCTTTTGGGCGCTCCTCGCAAGCAAAGTGTCATCAAGCCGCAGTGCTCCCGGGTGACAGGTCATTCTCTGACCGCTTCTCCAGTCTGCACACATCCCACGCGAGGCGTCGCGGCTTGCGGCAGCAGGGTGGGGTAAGTGGAGCGTCGGGCTGCATTCCCCGGATACCATACCACCAGGCCGGGATTTGACCACGTACACGAGGCGTCTGGAACTTGTCTGGAAGTTTTAGTTGCGCACTGATCAGCGAAGTGCGCATCGGCATTCACGCTCCTTGATGCCCATTAGGCAGGACGTTGCTGCGCGGATATAAATGGTGCAACGTCTATCCGGCCGAGATGTTCGCCCCTTTTTACAGCGACGGCAGAAGTCCGGCAGATTAGTGCCATCTCAGACCTCCTTCCGCCCATCTGCACGCCTCGCCTCAGCTGTGCTCGCCCTCAAACAAGGCGTGAATCATCGCTATCGGCGCCGAAAACTTTCACGCAACGCATCATGCCGATTGCTGCGACGATTCCCGATCCGCGTTTGTCCACAGCCTCATCTCCTCCGCATCGATCCGGCAAGCTTTCGACTAGCAACCTGGCTCCGGACCACATGTTGCGGTGAAAGAGTCCTGCAATTGTGCCTCGGCGCTTCTTGTCGTACAATGACTGGCCTGGTCTGGGGAAATTGATCCTCCCTTTGCGTTAGGGCTGTCGACGCAACCGCAGTAGTGTGCGACGCCGCCTGCCGGTAAGATCCAAAGGTCGTACGAGACGCAGTGCACAGGACGTGTTATTGGTGAGATTTGCTTTCTCTGTGCACATTGAATTTCTTTCCTTCCGGTCGACTGCACCTTCCCTACTCCTGTTGCAAATTTTCCTCGCCGTCACATATCGACACTTCACCGCGAGTCCCTTAGGCGATGATCGGAGTGGTAAGCTCCCAGGTTACGTTATGGTGTCAGTGAGGGAGGGGGCAGGGGAAGAGCCGATACTGCTGGTACTGAACCAAACTGAAGCGTTTGGGTATCAAACACGACACGTGATGTCAGTGAAATATCTAGAGCAGCCCTGGAGCCATCGTAGGGAAAGATAATCTACGTCAGACGGCCATGTGATTGTCTATCAACCAGAAAATTATGTTCCCTTTGTTCTTTCGCTTCCATTACCCACGTTTATCGCATCTGCATTTTCTTCACCATGTCCAACATGCACGTAGCCAAATGTTGCCACTGTCTGGCGAAACGTGTCTACGCTCTCCAGCGAAATAAAATATTGCTATTCTATGTCAGAGCTTATGGGAAATCAATTAACTGCCCAGCTCGTCATCCGCCACAGTCGCCTTCATCTCCACTTGAGTCCGTCTTTCGTTTATCGTGAGCAAACGCTCGCTAGCGCCTGAAAATTCGACCATCACCCCTTCAACCACACTCCCTAAATACCAACTGAGCACTACCCATGTTGTCTTGTCCTGCGCCCCGATACAACTGCTGCAGCATACTTGCAGACATCGATGGACGTAAGCCACGAAGCTTCCGAGCATGTTTACAGTCGCTAAACTCCGCTAATTCTCAGCAGGCCGCAACTGCACCGCCTAGCCCATCGCTTGTAAAGCTCGCCGCGGAGCTCGCGGGGCTCTCACTGGACAACTTGGTATCCGAAGAAGCAGCTTTGACCCCAGAGCAGAAGAAAGCAATTTATAAGCGGCAGAGGATGCATGCATCTACTAGCAAAGTCTCACCTGCTCGCGGTCCGTGAGTCCGTGAAAGCCGGCCGCACGGTGCATGTTGATCACGGCATTCAAATCCTTATCATACAGCACGGTATATGGCGCTTTCTGACTCTATGTGTTGGTGGGATACTACGGGACCTAACGCAAGATCCGAAGACCCTCCTGGGCTCGAGCATTGCTAGACAAGTTCGAGCGGCTGATGTAAGCAGAGCCACGAGCCAAAGAGCTCATCACTCCATATCTTGCATCTTGCATTTCGCAGCTCTCCATCATGTCGGAATGTCTCCACCAACTGCATCAGTTCCAGCCATGGGCCCAGCAAGTCGAGAGTCACATACAGGAGAACCACTGCGACCTCACGAACCTTTACAACGCGTTGCCCAATAAGTGGGGCGCGATCAATAGAGCGTATGCGAAATTTGAGGATCCCAGGATCTGCCAGGCTGGAAATCTAAAGGACGGCAAGTTATACTACCCCGTGGATAAGCGCCGCACGCGAGATACGGTTACGGCGATGGTCACTGCGGAGGCTGCATTGGAAGCATTCTGGAAACTCGCCAATGCTAACTGGCTTCACCATTGCGGAACTACCCTGCCGCTCTCGTCGAGCATATCATCCGTGAGAGGAAATTGCAGCGGACTGCTTCTTGTGTCGAGCCTGTGCAGAGCTTCGAGTCCAAGCACGTACTTCCTGGAGCCAAGGCCGTACCGCATGCACTTCTCAATTGTTCACACGAAACTAGCAAGCAGATTACAGGCACGTTCGACAGGCTCGTTGTGGCATCTAAGAGCAAGAAACACTAGGTGGTTATGTACCACCGACTGTTATACTCAAGACGAGCCGAGCCCTACAGAACCCCAGTGTCTAACGCCCCGAGACGGATTGCATGGTGCATAAATGGCACCGAATCGAGTACGCAATCAGCAGTCGCGTGTTAGTCTAGCAACGGTTCCATGACTTAAGAACGACCCTTCGTTAGTCGACGAGAACGAACCGGACAACGTGTTGGTGCGTAGTCTACAGTATCAAAACTTTACTATCAAGTGGATTGTCGTACCAGGCGCATCGACTGTGATTTCTGGGGCTGATTCGTTTTCCCAGACTAGCCATCGTCTCTCCTGTTGAATTTACTCGATTAAGGCGGTGTCCAACGCCTGTCCTTATTACTACAACCTGTCACAAGATACGAAATATGACGGAAAATGCTTCTTGGACACACGCAGCTAACCTCGTTACCTTTTCCTTTCCCAGCCGTCGTACCGTGCTACGACCCACGCTTCGCTTTCATCTATCGAACCTATATTTCAGTCCTCAAAAGGGCTCGTTCAGAGAACCTCACATTCTCGGCTACCATCCACTTATCGACATGAACTACCCGTCTCCTTCTATACCCCAGAATGTACGTTCAAAAAATTCTCAAATCAACGATTGGTAAGGAATATGCCGCTGAAAGCTAGTGCAGGTAGCCATTGGCTTGAGGATCGACAGCAACGGAGACTACCAGTACGAAAGTGATGGCTATAGGCACGGTCAGGTTATGTGCAATGGTCAGCCGTATGCGAATTGTGGGCAGGATCCGCAGTATAAGAGCGATGGGGTTATGACATGTCCTGATGGTCAACAGTATCACAGGGGCTTCTTCTGCGAGATAGCGTGTGATAGGGATGGGCCTTAGTCTTGCATTGCCAGATAATAGGCCAGGGCTGAGATGCTGTCAAGCCAATTAAGCTGTTCTCTTTAGAGTTTGTACGGGTAAAAATGGCTGCGAGTCTTGTGTAGGGATATGCAGCTAGGTGGTATGTGCATTCGAAAGGCTGCTCAAATACCATGGCCATTTCCCTGTTTACTCTTCTCGCTCATCGCATCTGCCTTGTCACTTCTCCCTACCCCATCTATTGTCTATTTAAAGCCGTCGTAGCCCCCTTGTTCTGGGGAAAGAGCACTAGACGACCTGCAGGGAGACCACCTTCGCAACTCAAAGACCGTCGTGTGTATTACCCACGCGTCAAATCCAGCCCTGTCTCCTCCCCTAGCGCCACATTACCGAATAACGCCATTTAAACCAAAACCCGACTGTGCCACCAAACTTCCGCTGTAAACGGTATAGACTTTGGTGCAGCGGAACTTGCGCCATGCATTTAGAAAAAGCAAGACATTGAAGTAAGCGTCACTGTGCATGTAGAGCGGTAAAAGGGCGTTTAGAAAGTTGTGAGCAGGTAAAAGCGCTGTGATATGGACATCTGGACAGCACCAGCAGGCTAGCTGCGATACGGTACCGTCATCGTTCGGATCCCACCGCCCGTTTCTACTCAACTAGCTATATAAGAAAAAATCCAACGCTGCGTAGTCTTCATGATCCACATGCCATCATCGTCATCGTCATACCCATACCGCTGCTAACGCATCAACGCGCCTACTTTTGCAAAAAAAATAAAAACAAAAACAACATTCGTCGTGTGCCATAAGAACCAACAACAAGTAACAAAGGGTATTACATCCAATCAACGAAAAATCCGAAAAGCCTCCGCGAGGAGCAGGTATAGTGCAAGAGTAACAAGATAAAGATATCCGAAGTGGAGGATAAGCGCGACGGTAAAAAAAAGCGGAAAGAAAACAGCCATACAATCTGGTCCTAGAAACCAACGCATGTAATGTTCGACGTGCGTGAGCGACTCAATCTAGCAAACAAGAACAATGTGACCTGCACTGTCGCAAAGGAACGCAGCAAACAAACAAACATGAACGCATGTGGGGAATTGTCCCCAACCCCAAATTGTGTAGAACGGCCGTATCGATTTTTTCCAAACAAGCGAGCCGACTGTGAAGATAGCCACGCTCATGTGAAAGCTTTTGGTTGGAGCGCAGTCCAGGAAGAAGTAGATCGGAACGAGGTGTGTTGTGAAATTGAAAGCGAAGAGCAAAATCCAGAATAGATCGAACGTAGAAGCGTAGTCAAAATCAGTTGTGCGCAGCGTGAGTAGTGGATCGAGTACTAGAGGTTCGGAAATTCCTAGGTACGATAATCGGTGCCGCGGCGACGCAAAGGTTGTCGCTGGCCCTCTCGATCATCCCGGGATTCTCGTACTACTCGGTCGTCGCGCCTACTTCGTCCACTGTATGAACTTCTTTCTGTCATGGTCTCCTCCGCATCTCTCCGTGCTTGGCTTGCCATTATGGCCTTCCTGCTACCCGCGACGCTGCCCCTTTCGCTGCTTTGGTAAGTGCTCTCACTGCCGCGGGAGCCGCCAATGACAATGTCAGCCATACCATTCTCAGCCGGAATCATTCGAAGAGTGCGGCCCTCCATGTCGCCGTTGAAAGACAAACTGAGCGGAGCAGAAGCATCCACTCGGAGGCGAATCTCTTTGTTTCCGTTGCTGGTGACGGCGGTACGATTGGATTGACTTTGCTTGTCGCTTCCCTCATGGGAAGAGCCGGAGTGGGAGGGCCCAGAAGGTACCCTTGAAGCGCGTTTTGCAGCCTTGTGAATCTGATCAGCGTACGGATCACGAGCGCCGCGCTTGGCACTGATGTAGTCTTCTGCTGCGTTCTCGATTCTCTTGCTCTTCGGCTCCGGGATGCGCTCTTTGCCTTTGTGGCTCTCCACGTCAGTTGGTCGGCGACGGCGAGTAGCGAGTGGGGCTGATATTCGCTCTTCTTCAGACTCGTCCTCATCTTCGCTGTCGTCGTCATCGTCAAATGCCGCAGGTGGACAATAATAGACCTTGGAATTCCGGCTCTGACGCTTTCGGTCACGCTCAAGGTCACGCTGGTACCGCTCTTCATGGGCAGCTTTGACTTGGGCCTCCTCGAGAGCTCGAGCCTCAAGAGCTCTAGCTTCGGCTCGAGCCTTGACTTTGATCTGCTTCTCTTCACGCTCCCTCGCCTGAGCATACGCCTCGAACTCCTTGTCTCTGTCGCTGACATAGATGGATTGGCGCCGACTGGGCTTGGTGCTGTTGTTGACGACGATGTGAGCCCGAGGTGTGGCATAGTCGGACTGTGTGCGGCGCTCTGGGGCGGCAGGTCGGCTCACCGACATTCGGCGAGATGGTTCGTTGGAGGCTCTCGAGCCGCGCTCTCGGGTAGGATGCTCATCGATGACGAGAGACTGAGAAATGCGACGAGACTTGCGGTCTACATCGGAAACCTGCGTGGTGTTCGCGTGGCGGATGGGTGGGCGTTCTGGGCGCTGCTTCCTGCTCTTGGACTTGGAGCGTGTGATCTTGGGCGGAGGCATGAGGGCACGGGGCGCACGCGCATCGCGATGATCGGACTCGAAGTATTCTTCCTCGTCTGCCTCGGGCTCGCTCTCAGACGCGGAGACGTCGTAGGCCCCGTCCTGGATCTGCAACATGGTTGGGAACGTGGGTTGGGTGGCGCTGGGGGGCGGGCCATGTCTCGCCGAGATGCGGGGCTGCTCGTGAGGCGCCTGGGTGATGACGAGCGCCGACCCGTTGCGCGTGGTGTAGTTGGACGAGGTGCGGGACGGTATGCCTGGCCTCTGTGACTCACGGTACGGCGGAGATGTCTGCTGGTTGGGAGGGTATTGGGGGTAGCCAGGCGTCTGGCCGTATTGCTGCATATAGGGCGGCAGAGGCGGGCCCATCTGGCCCATGGGCGCTGTCTGGTACTGCTGCATGCTGCGCCAGGCGGCCGAGGACGAGGGCGGCGGGCCGTGTTCCTGGGGCGGGCTCGGGTAGGGCGCGGGCATGCCCGGGACCCAGTACTGGGAGCCGGCCTCGCCGCTGTAGCTCGTCGGGCGCTGCTGGCGAGTGGCCGTCGACGAGCGGCGGCGCGGCATCGACGGCTGGACGATGGCCGGCCCCTGCATGTACGCAGACTGGCGCGTGTAGGTGGGCGAGGGGGGCGAGGCGTAGTACGCAGCGGGGTCGGAGCGCATAGAGCGGTTGTCAGACGCAGCAGCGGGATAGGACACGTCGCGGGCAGACTGCGACGGCGGCAGGTCGGGGCGACGCAGCGGGGGCAACGCATTGGGGCCACACTTGGTGCACGTCGGGTCGGTGCAGTCCTCGACGACTCTGCTGTCGCGGCGCTCTCGCTCTCGGCGCTCCGGGCGCGTATCCTGGGTGATGGTGGTCCGGCGCTGCGTGACCGTAGAGGGCCGCGCCGCCTGCGAGGCGGTGCGGGCCAGCGGCGTGGGGTGCGGGCTGCTGCTCTTGGTGCTGTTTTGACGCTGCTCGGACTGCGTGGGTCGCCGGGGCTTGGGCGCGGGCTTCTGGGCAGGCACCGGGGCAGTGGGGGCAGTGGGAGTAGTGGTGCAGGTGGCAGCGACGACGGGCGGGCTGCGCTGCGAGGCGCCACTTGGAGCCGAATTAGTGCTGCTCACGGTGGCGGCGGTGTAGCTGCTGTACCCTGAATCCGAGCGCATGTCGATGTTGGTCGGCACCCGCTCTTGCCCCTGGGCGGGCGGCTTTTCCTTGTCCAGGTCCGAGGGGTGCGAGCGCTTGGTCGACACGTTGGCGGCATTGGGCGACTTGCGACCTTGGAAAGATTCGAGCACGCGGCCATCGCTCTCGTCCGAGTTGTAGTCCTCGAAGTAGGGCTGGTATTTGGTTTCGCTCACCATTGCGGCGGCGATGCTGGTGGTGATTGTGAAGAGCAGGCGTCGCGGGCGCGCTGAGGGCAGCTGTCGGCAAAATATCTAGCGGCGCTCGGGGCTATCGATAATAAAGTGTCGGGGCGAGAATCGGGAGTTCAGATGCTAGACAATCAGGCGCGCTGTAGATAGAGTGCGCATTATTGCACGGTTCGTATGGCGATATGCTACCGTCTCATGTCGGGTACGATGGCAGGTGGCTCTGATGAAGAGGGGCAGAGGGGTAGAGGAGGGCAGGGAAAAGAGGAGAAGATGAGCCGCGAGGCAGACGCAGTGTATGACGGGCGACTTCGTGTGCAGCAGCAGGCGGCAGACCTGCAGGCGCATTCGGGCTTCGACACGAAAAGTTTCCCCCGCCGCAAAAATTCAAAACGGCTGGGTACTATAAACCGCCTGCATGGCCTCGAATCGTTGGGCGCGCACCGCATCCGTCGCTGCCCAGTCAACCTCTCACCCACTAACGGCTGGCCCGTCGCTCCTTCTGCCACGGCATGGGCTTCTCTTTCACGACTGGTGGTGGTGACGCAGCACTACAGAAAGGGCATCACTGGTGCATCAACGTCTGCTTCTCGCATGCATGCAAGCAGCACAGCACAATGGCGAGTCTGGTATTATTAACCGCACAGTCATTCTCACCTACGAGGCCTGCGACCCGAGGCCGATACGTCGCTGCTGATCATTCTCGCCTTGTGGTAATAATAGCTAGCCCCAGGTGTGCAATACGAAGCGTTGTCAGTTTCGAGTGGCCGTGGAGGCCTCATGGTCGAACGAGTTGAAACCGGGACTGCCCGGCCTCGATCATGCAATTCTTTCGACCCCCAATCATGCAGTTCTCTCACCCCTCGAATTCGTCTCCCCGGGGGGCCGGGGATAGGGACCACGACTCACCGCTCCTCAAGTCACGAACCTAGCTGAACACCCCAAAGGTAACCCGGCCACGCTCAAAGCGAGCAGCAACGAATGCTCGTCCAGCGCCCTTGACCCTGTTCGTGCCTTCCGCTGCTGATCACCCAGCTCTAGCGTGATGCTTGGCGTTATTTATCGTGGTAATACCACCTCACCCCAGCATCCATACTCCTCGGCGAACGGCTGCAGAGGAGGCTCTCCTAGCCTCATCGTCCTTCCCTTGCGATCCTCTGCAGTTCGCGTCATTGAGCCTCAGGAATGCACTCTTGCGTGTCAGCCATGCCTCTTTCCCTCTCGGGCTGCCACGTCAACCGCGCTTGCCATGCAGGAACAGCAGAGCAATTTCACTCTCGTTACAACTCATTAATCTCGCCAGGGCGCGAGCGAACGATGTGTCCTTTTGCCACCAAAAACTCTCCATCGTCGGTAGCAAGTCTAACTGGCGAGTGCTTCACTAGACGACGCAAATCACAACCTTCAACCTCCTGCTGCAGCACTAACGCACTTCGAAGCAAGACAGCGTATCGGTGTAACCGCCATGTCGAATCGTCTCGGAGGACGCTCCCATCACGCGGGCCGTCAAGGGTTGCTTACTCGCCTACCTAGTCTACACTACCCCACCTAGCTTCCGGTGAAGAGACGCATAAGATCGAGCAACACGTACACCCAACAATTCGGGCCAGGACGAGAGGAAGCGATTCGAAAGCCCCGAGATTACTGAAACGGCAGCGTGAGGCTTTCGCGGGCTTTTACTTTTTAACGTGTGGCACTCACGACAACCGTTATCGTGTCTCGAGGTACTCGCGACTGCCCTATTCGGGCGCTGTGATCAACCACAGGGCATAGGGCACAAGTACGGCATCTTGAATTTTCGTCATGTCCCAATCAAGCTTCAAGCAGTCGTCCGTCATATACCACCGCGGACTACGACTTGGTGCATACCAGTTAGCTCCGCCATTCGCCGACCCTCTTTTGAAAGCAGCGTAGTGACTCTGGAGAGGCGGCCGCTCATCCAATGCTCCCCCACCATCAGACATGACGTTGATCTTTGTGCCACTGTGGCTGCGATTTCGCTCTTCTCGTCTTAAGCTACCGCAGCGCCATGAGCAATCCTTGCTCGTTCGACCTTGATCCTCGATGAGTGTCACCCGGGAAATTCTCGCTTCTGCTCTCTTGCAGCAGTCTGAGAAACACGAACTAGTGCCGAATACCAGGTCGTGAAAGCAGTCGTTGCACATGTTGAGTACTTAGGCTCCGTCGTACGTGACATTCATGGGTTTCCGTGGCGGAGTAACAGACGCAATCGGTCTTTGATCGCGCTCGAAGAGGCATCTTTGTTTTAATGTCTTTCACTGACGTCTGTTTAGACTCTTCGTGCAACCGGCAATTGACCAGGCTGAACCACTTCGGCACATCGGTGCGCCATGCAGACATCAAGATCGTTGGCTTCAAGCCTCTGGCAGATTACAGATGCGATATCGGCAGCCATTGTATTACAGTGATACAGTCCTGCCCTTGCGCATAGTGGCAGATACACCACCTCACTACAGTATGGCTGAAGCAAACCTACAATATACTCCGAATATGCGGAAGCCGTAAGTAAACGTATTAGAACACTTAGATGATCAACAGCCAATTCCAACGGCCAATTCTCTTTCCTGAGCCTTGAGAAACTGTTGTGGTCTCAAGTTCGAGTATGACCACTTCGGTGCAATATATTTGTGCTCGATGGCAGGCAGCGCATACGGTCCTGCATCCGGTAAGGGGAAATTGCCATCGACTGGAAGACTTTTCTTTTCCAACCAGTCTCTTTTCTTGATTTCTCAAGTTCGAATGTCTTCATTTGTTTCCGGTTACATGGCCCTGTTTCCCTCTTGAGGTCGGTTTTGCCCTTTGACTAGCGGAAGAACATGTGGGATACTCGCTAAGCTCCATCCAAGAATCCCCCAGTTCGCACAAAAACCCAAGAAAAAATTAGACCGTATACTATCCAGTATACTATTCATTTCACCAAGCTATCCATATTCCGCGCATCACTTCAATTCCTCTCTAAACGCCTTGCTCCTATCAGGACTGTGAGTCACAGCCGCCACGCCAGTAGCTGCATCCTTACCTCGATTGGGTTCCAACCGCATGGGTTTGCGGCTCATCGCTGCCCTACGGACCCACTTTCGGTGTTGGCGTCGGATTTTGTGGTGCAGGATGCCCAAAGAAGACCCACTTGGGCGGCTATTCTGGGCTCAACACCATGGCTTTCGACAGTGATTGAGGTATCACAGGAAGAAAAAAGAAAAGCAATTTAGACTGTATCCAGACACAATTTTTGAGAGAGCATGCTGGAGTCATCACATCCTGCAGGAAGTGCTACATGATTCGCGTCGTGTCATTCTGTGGCAAGCCACACGCACACGGTCTTCGACGTATCATATTGGGCTTTTGCGTACTGCCCGCTCATTCCTGGGCACGCGGAGCATCTGGGTTTTATTTTGAGGGTTGGACACGCGATGCGTTCACTCTGTGCGGAGGCCCAAGCTTCCGTTCCTCAAGTGAACCCAGCGCTTGTGCATACTTCTTCCGGGCCGCGGACGATAGGCCTTTCATCAGCCCTATGATCAGTCTTCGCTCTTAGAAGAACGAGGGGGCCAGGTGCAACATGGTCGAGCTGCAATTTCAAACCTTCGCCGCTGATTCTGTATCTCGTCACGTGTTCGAGCCCAGAAGTCTCGCCCGATGTGCAAGGCCAAGGCCGTCCACAGGTGTCACTTCAGAGCTGTTCCACAGAATTCTATGAGTCCAACACGTGAGCAATCGATGTTATGCGTACCTATTGACATTCAGTTGGCATGGCAACCCGACTCGCTATTTCGAATAGCGCGAGACAGGGTACGCTGATCATTGATTAGCGCGACGATTAGCCGCAACGTACCCCCAGCTTGCGAGTCCATCCATCTACACATCTACACATCTATTGTCAAACAAAGCTGAGTACACAGACCTCCGACTCCGTCTTCTTTTGATATTCAGTGCGAACTTCCTTTCTCTTGTCTAAGCTTCCGAGTAACCGCATCGTCTTCCTACGGCTTTTTTTCGGTCAAATACGTCACCATGTCTCCCTCATCAGATCAGCCACGTACAGGCGCCTGCCTGTGCAAGAATATTACCTTCCGCGTTACGGGCCAAGAGATCAACTTCGCCATATGCCACTGCACGAACTGCCGCCGCAACTGCGGGACTACATACACCGCGAACGCGTGGTTTCCCGACAAGGTATTTCGTCTCCATACACCACCATCATCAATAGCACATGTTAAGCACCCCACCTAGAACTTTCATTGGACATCCGGAAGCGGCCTACTAAGACAATACGATGACAGTGATACATCTACAGGCGAAGTCGTGCACCGCTCGTTCTGCACCAATTGCGGCTCTCCGATGTTGACGAAGTCACCGCGCATGCCTGGTGTTACTATTATACCGAGTGGTGTCTTTGATGGGAAGCAGGAGTGGAAGCCGGCTTATGAGCAGTGGAGGTGTAGTAAAGTGTGCTTTGTTGATGATGTTAGGGGTGTGAAGGAGGGGAGTCTTTACGAGGGGTTTCCGGATCTGGGGGAGTTTGAGAGGGTGTTGAGGAAACTCTAAGAAAGGCACAGCATTTGGATCATCGTAAGAATTACGACTCCTTACAGCCATTCACATCAGGGAATTTCAACACTTGGGCGCGCAAGCCATAGTCGAAGCTAGTTTCGAACACGCACATCTACGGCCGACTTTCCAACACCACACGGAACAGTTCCGTATTCATAACACCCACACCTCAACAGCGCGCATGCTTCCCAGCGGAACATGTCTACATCACCATCTGATGGCAGTGAGAACTAGCAGGTCACTCACCAGTTGTCAATATTCGACGGTCCAGACTCACGCCACGTGCTTTGTAACGCGGACCTCCTACTAACGGTCTGCCAAGGCCCTAGCTCCAGACTTTATCATAGCCATCATTTTCCTGTCATTGCGATGGGCTGTAAAACGCGGGGTTGGGCTCGACCTACCCTGGATCGACCGTCAACACGTTGTCGCCTTGAGCCGGCCTGCTGTACCGGAGTATAGCCCGCTATGGGGTCGGGTCCAGAAGTGTGTTACCCTGTTTGGTGGCTCTTGGTATAAGTGACTATAACCGTGGTAGTAGGCAAAATCTAAAGCTATGGGCTCGGGACATCCTATCTGGGAAATCCAAGATGGGTTTAGAGCTTGCCCAGGTGGTGTCTTGGTGTTCATCTCATGACACTTTCCAATAGTGTCGGATGGCGATTGTTAAGCTTGTGGAGTCCGGGGTATTGGGGAGTACACGGGATGACTATATGGGCAAGTCGAGACACAGTCTGGGGGTGTAGAGACGTATAAGATATCTGTCCCTCTCCTCCTTGACACGTTCATCCTCTTCAACTCTCTTTCCTCAACAAGCGGTTTCCTTCTCTTCCTATCATCGACACTCTATACCTCCATCACATCATCATGGCTCCCTACGCCGAAGAGAAGGGCAATGTCACCGCCCTTGAGCGCATCGGATCCGACACCTCCATTACCTCGGCTGCCATCGCGCATTTCACACCCGAGCAGCAGAAGAAATCATTCGCAAAGTCGATCTCCGTCTTATCCCAAAGCTCTGATGCATGTACTGCGTATCGCTCATGGACCGCACGCACCAACCTTGGTGTAGCCATGGTCACGGTTATGGGCGTCTTTTTGAAGTTCACCGGCGAGCGATACAGTCTCACCGTCCTGCTGTTCTTCATCGCCTATGTTCCGCTCCGGCCACCCGCTACTGTTGTGCTCCGGCAGCTGAGATCGAGGATCTTCTCGCCAGCAGTTGTCGTGCTTTGGGGTTTGGTGATCATATGCTTCGGCCTGATAAAGAATTGGCACGAGCTGCTTCCTTTTCGTCTCCTGCTTGGTATCTTCGAGGCCGATTTCTTCCCAGGTACGTAACCACTCTCAAGGTACTTCAGGGTGCTCAATCAGTACTAACGCGATAAAGGTTCCGCCTGCCTCCTCTCCTGCTGGTACAAGCGCTTCGAGCTCCAGAAGCGCAATACCATGTTCTACCTCATAGGCATGCTGTCTTCCGCCTTCTCCGGTATCCTCGGCTACTTCTTCTCTCTATTCAGCGGCCACAGCTTTCAGGCCGCCTACTTGCTCGGTGTGCACCATGGACCCACCAAGAAGGCGCTCCAGCCCCCATCATCTTCGGTCCTGGTCTGGCTGGATGGCGCTGGATCTTTATCCTCCAGGGTGTGCTTACCGTTGCCATCAGCCTGATCGGTTGGTACTTCATCGTCGACTTCCCCGAGTTGACCGCCAAGTCCAGCAAGATATAGAAGAAATTCCTCGAACAAGATGAGGCTGACTTCATCGTCGCCCGTATCGAGCAGGATCGTCACGACGTCGTTGCTGAAGAGTTCAACCTCAAAAACTATCTTGTTGGCGCGCTCGATCTCAAGAGCTGGGGCTTCGCGCCCATCTTTATGTTCACAATAACCATGACATACGCGATCGCATACTTCCTTCCTATCATTATAAAGGATGGCGTGGGTTTTAGTCCCGCGGCAGTAAACTGCCTCATCGCACCTCCGGACATATTCTCTGCCTTAGTCATGGTTGGGTTCGCGTGAGCGAGTGATAAAGTATCACATCCGGTTTCCGTGGATCATCGCAAATGGCCTCCTCGCGCTCATCGGCCTGCCCTTCATCGGATTCCCCAACAATGTCGGTGTTCAGTACTTTCGTAAGTCTCCCACCCACCCCTTTACTACCTTTCAAACACACCACTAAGTACTTTCAGGTTTCTGCCTCGCCACCGCCGCTACGAACTCAAATATCTTCTGCATCTTCACCTGGCAAGCTAACAACATCCGCGGACAGTGGAAGCGCGCCTTATGCTCTGCCACGCTTGTCGGCGCTGCTAGTGTTGGTGGTATTATTGGCGGTACGGTGTTTAGGACGTAGGATGCACCAAATTATTTGCCTGGCATTGTTGCTTGTACAATTGCTGCGGGATTGATTGTTGTGGTGGCGTTGTTGTTGGGTTTGAAAGTTTTCGACGGCGGATAAGAGGGCGGATGCTGAGGGGAAGGTTATTGAGCGTATGGAGGGGCTTAGGTACACACTGTAGATTTGAGTGAATAATACTTTTTCGTTGCAGTGAATTAAACGTAACATTTTCTGCTGCAACAAACTCCTGATATGGCATGTAGAATACGAGCCTGGACTACTTTGGCGTCTGAGTACGAACAATTTGCGGGGTCAGAAAGTGTCTCGAAGTATACATGCCTTATTCAAAAGTACAGGTTGCCGGAGTCATGGCCATGCATGTCTAATATCTAAGAGTGCTGATTTCGCGTCTAGGATGAATTCGAGAGAGTGATAGCATTGGTGGTTCTTATACTAAGAAAATAGGCACCCCTGCATTGAGTGTAATTAGATCTGCGACTGCAGCTTCTGTTGACTGTTGATTGTATTTTTATGGGGAAGCGTGGTTGGGGCAGAAAGCCTGGAAACCCGTGACTGCTTCGAAAACGTGCTAAGTGATCGCGCTAGTGGCCCATTCGGTATAGGCTAAGCTTGACTCCGAGGAACTGCCGCGTCAAACGGCTGCTCATTCTTTCCTCTTGCAGCACCACCATCGTCGTTTCAAACTTCGCCATCTCACAGCGCTTCGCCAGAGACGCCGGTGTTATGTACCTTCACTGTACATTAGCACCGGGAGATAACGCCCTGCTAACATAACTCTTTAGGCGGATCCCTTGCTCTAGGCCGCATACAAGTGAGCCGTCGTTGAGTTCGCGCCGCAACGTCAGATAAGGGTTTGCAAAGATTGTCTGCGATTCCGCGTCCCGAGGCCGTGCGAACTTCTCACATTGTGAGCAGAGGCTTCGAGAGGGACTTCGAGAGGTACGGTATACCGCATCTGAGACGCCTCTTCATCATGCCTTCCTCGCACGCACATCAGAAGCCAGGCAATTGGAGGAACTTCCTCGTCCTATATCCGTGCTGCGAAATTCGAGCGAGCTGAACCGTCCCTAAACCGTTATCTGTCCTAACTTCATGCTGAATCGAGCGCTAGGAACAAGCCTTGCCGCGCCACATCTTTCCGCTAGCTTGAGGCTTGTCCGTCTTCGTGAAAGATCCGACGTCCAGAACACTGGAAAGACTGGCCATCCCCGCAGCGTCAGCCCTCCAAGATCGTCGAACTCTGCGATGGGGTCACGATTGGGCAAGGCAACTCCTCTTTGAGAAAAGGTTTTCAGTCTCATTATCTCATCCGACTCAAATGATCATCGCCAGGATGGACGTTTCACCTCACGCTCTGCAGTGCCGATTATTTACAGCAATTTTTTCCCAACCCTAGAATCTCCATGTTAACGGGTTTATTCTCGACTTTGCCAGCGCAGTATATTTGACCGCAAGCCACCGAAAAAGCCACAGAAAAAGCCACAGAACGCCAACACGCACACAATTCGTCCAGAGAACTGCCGCACACGCCTCAAAACTATTTCTTTTCTCAGAACCCATGCAGGAACTCACCAAACCTACCTAGCGTACGATGTTCTCTCTAGTCTCTTGTTCTTGCGCTAGCCACCTCTTGTCAACCGCTACTTCGTACCTATCCATAGTTGTCGCCACATGTTCTAGCCATTTCAAATTCGTTACTCGGTCTTGTAGAGATGATAGCGATGCTTCAATCACCCACCGGCTTTAGCATGTAAGCATCTGCCGACGCGGCGTATCGATTGTGGCTGTCCTCCCCTACCTGTTTCTAGCGGCGACCTACCCGTTCCTTATCTTGGCCGTTGCTGAGTACCCAGCGGCTCATTGAACAAGCGTAAAAGAAGATCTATAGTGGTGTCGGTTTCTAGAATAACTGAATCCAGACCATGTACCCCGGATCAGGAGTAGTATCCGTATTCATCCCCGTGAAGATCATCGAGGCGCAAGTTATACGGCCTTCATTACTTCTGCTGTCTGCCCCTCGTTTTTTATCGAAATAACTGTTCTCCGTTATGCGGTCGTTCATTATTGCTACCCTGCTTGGGCTTGCCGCTGCTCAAAGTAGTGCTTCTATTGCTACTGTCCCTCTTTTGAGTAGTACACGCCTTTCTTCAACGCCCTCTACGCCGTCCGTCACCTCCTCCACGACCTCAACAGGTGTCAGTTCTGCGGTTACTGTTGCCCTGGATGGATCGGGTCAATTTACTGAAATCAATGCGGCTGTGAGCGCCGCTCAAAACAGTGGTATCCCTACTATTACTATACTTCCGGGCAATTACACGGAGACTGTCACTGTCCTTGGTGCAGCTACGGTAACGATCGTTGGAACCTCTCCTACTGGTATTGTCGATTGGTCGCAAAATCAGGTCACGATCTCTTCTCCATCGATCCCCTTCAGCATTGGGTCCAACAGTGCAAAGGGCGTTACTGTACGGAACATCAACCTGGTCACGACTGCTGTATCGCCTAATGCCGTGGTACTATCCCTGAGGGGTAGCAACATTGCCTTCTATGGGTGCTCCATCGTCTCCCCGGGTGCTACCGCAATTTCCGCTTCATTTGGCCTAGCATTCTTCGCCAACTCGTATATTGAGGGCTCGGACAAGCTGTTTTACAACTATCCAACCGCTTACGTCTACAACTCTACCATAGTCCCTCTGTCGTCAGGTGCCAGCATTGTATACAGCAAGGGTGGGACAGCCAACGGAGTCTTTTCCAACTCCACCGTTGTCTTTGACACTAGCTTCATCCAGCAAAAGTCAGGCTACACCAACACGGGCGTCTTTTTGGCAGCTCCTAATAATGCGGGTGCGGTTGCCATCTACAAGAACACTGTGATGGGAAGCTTGGTTTCCTCTGCTGGTATTCACAGCGCTGCTGCTACCATCTCATCCTTCTATGGAGAATTTCAGACGACAGGTCTAGGCTCGTATGCCAAGAACGCTGCCTCCCGTGCTAGCTACGACGTTCTCCTCTCGGCCGATCAAGTCTCTCAGTTCACCATCGACAAAGTTTATGGCAATGCTTTTTCTCCGTTCGGCAGCCCTTCCCTCTCTTGGATCGATCAAGATGTCCTTTCATCTCTGCAAGCATCGGACTCTGGTCAACTTACTCTTGCGTCTTCTGCTACTCCGATCGCGTCTTCCACTGTTTCATCGGTGGCTTCTTCGACTGCTTCACCGATCGTTTCCGCCAGCTCTATCGACCTTTCTAACTCTACCTCTACCGTTACTAGTTCAGCAACCGTCAGCGCATCTTCTGTCGCTTCGATATGCTCCACAGTAGGGACCGCCAGTATCTTTGTTGTCTCCAAGGACCCTGGACCTTGTGAATATATCAACGTGACCTCAGCTATCAATGCTTTGCCTAATGATAGCAAGGCATACACAATCAAGATCGGTGCCGGCACTTATGTTGAGCAGCTATCTATCACTCGTAAGGGAAAGGTCACCCTGGTTGGTGCCACGAATTTCACGAACGACTACTCTCAGAACCAGGTCCGCGTCGAGTTTTCCAGAGGTGAGCTGACCAGCGCCGGCAACAACGAGGCAACTCCAGTTATATACACGAAGAAGACCAATGATAACTCCGGTCTTGCAGTCTACAACATCGACTTCGTCAATACGTACCCGCAGGCGACAAACACTGCTGCCTTGGCTGCTGACTTTTACGGAGCTAACATTGCCGCATACGGATGCTCATTTATCGGCTTCCAGGACACCCTACTCGCGAATAAAGGTACGCAGGTATTTAGCAACTGCTATATCGAGGGCAGTGTCGACTTTATCTGGGGCTTCTCTACAGCATACTTCTACCAATGTATGATTGTCAGCAACACACCCGGAGCATGCATCGCTGCACAGTCCCGAGCTACTGCAGACACCGTTGGCGGTTATGTGTTCGATTCTTGCATAGTTACTTATAGCTCTACCTATGGAAGTTTGTACGAGTTGAGCTACCTCGGGCGCCCGTACTCGCAGTTCTCGATTGCAGTCTACATGAACTCGTATATCGACAAGCATATAAATGACTTAGGTTGGGCTATGTGGTCTACAAGTAGTCCTCAGATTTCTGGTGTTATGTTCGGCGAGTTCAACAATTCGGGACCTGGGTCATGGCAGACCCCCAACCAGCGTGCTAGCTTTGCGACCAATCTGTCGGCGTCTCAGGCGGCGAAGTACGAACTTGCTGCATGGATCGGCGATACCACATGGCTGGACATGACTGCGTATAATTCGGTCCCATCCTACAGCTTTACTGGTCCCACCATTATTTCGCCGTCCCCCTTGCCATCTCCCAACAACACAACAACCGGTTCGCCCACCACTGCTACAATCAACGCCCATCCTAACAGCGGCACTATACCACCCGTTGGTGCGGTCATAGTTTCTATCGATGGCGGCCACGATGCTACGTTCTCAAGCCTCACTGCTGCTCTTGCGTCGCTTCCAAAAGACTTTACAAATCAGACTATCTTCCTATATCCTGGCTCATACAACGAGCAGATTCCTTCCATAAATCGACCCGGTGCCGTCAAGATCATTGGCTACATCAGCGGCAACCCTGGCGAGTCCTACAAAGCCAACACCGTGACCATCACATACCCTCGAGGTCTCTCCGTATCTCCTCTGCCTGTCGGTCACTCCGATGCGGAAACTGCGACCTTCGCGACTGGTTCCAGCACGATCAGTCTGTACAACATCAACATGATCAACAACGATAACTCTGATGGCTCTGAAGCTAATTATGTCACGCTGGCGGCATCGATCTACGGCAACGATGTCGCGTTCTATGGTTGCTCTTTCGACGGATGGCAAGACACTCTGCTGACTGGTGCAACTGCGGGCTATCAGTACTACGAATCTTGTTACATTGGCGGTGCAATCGACTTCATCTGGGGGTACTCCAAGGCATACTTCAAGGGCTGCAGCATCGGCGCCAAGCACAAGGGCTCTTCTATGACCGCCCATGGCAGAGCTTCTTCCTCGGAGATAGGTGGATATATCTTCGACCAATGCCTGTTTACCACTGCGCCCGGTGCGACCGATGATCTCACCAACACGGTTTACCTTGGCCGTCCGTACTCTCAGTACGCTTTTGTAGTTGTCAAAAACTCTTACATTGACAGTGTGATCATTCCAACTGGCTGGAAGATCTGGTCTGCTACAGATCCGAGAACAAATCATATCACATTTGCAGAGTACAACAACTCAGGACCTTCCAGTTGGGAGAACAATGCCGCCGCTCGGGAAGCTTTTGGTTACGCCACACTACTTACCTCAGACATTTACTCGTTGTCTTCCGTGATGGACTCTACTGAATGGATTGATATGACTTACTGGAACTCGATCATTACTCCACAGCCTTCGATCACTGCGCCAGCCGCCCCGGGGAACGTTACTGTTGGTGGAAACTCTACTTTCAATGGTACAATCCCTCCAGCTGGTGCTCTCGTCGTCTCCAAGAGCCCTATTGACGGTGTTACTACCTTCGATACTATCCAAGGTGCACTGAACGCCGCACCTATATCAAGCAAAACGAATGCCACTATTTTCATCTACCCTGGTATCTACGAAGAGCAGCTCATAGTCAACAAGTCCGGGTACACTATCTTTAGGGGTTACTCCAGTGCGACGAATGACTACTCCAAGAATCAGGTCACGATTCAGTTCAGCCGCGGCGTGGATACTCAAGGGGTTACAGGTAGCAACACCGACGGTGCGACTGTGTATGCGAAGGGCAACTACTTCCACGCTTTCAACATCAACTTCAGGAACAACGTCGGCAAGCAACAGGATATTGCATCACTTGCATTCGCCGTGCAAAGTAACAAATTTGCTGCATTGTACGGGTGCCAAATCTACGGCAATCAGGATACCCTTAGCATTTCAGGTTATCTATTCACCTTCAAGACGTACATTGAGGGCAATGTGGACTTTATCTACGGCTCTGGATCTGCATACTTCTTGGAATCCACAATATCGCCCAATGAAGATGGCATCAGCATCACGGCTTCCAAGCGCACCACCAACACCACCAGCGCTGGGTTCGTCTTCGACCAATGCAACCTGAAACCCGCTTCTGGCGCCGGTTCCTTCAGTAATATCGGCCTTGGACGTCCCTGGAATAGTTTCTCGTGCGTTGTCTATGTAGGCTGCTACTTTGACTCCATGATCAGTCCCGCGGGTTGGAATCAATGGAGTCAGTCCTCACCGAATACGGACGGCGTCGTGTACGGAGAGTATCACAACTATGGATCCGGTTCGAGCACTTGCAAACGTGCTAGCTTTTCACAGCAGCTTTCGGATGCCGATGTTGTCCAGTTTCAGCTGGGCTTGTTTTTTGCTTCTACTACTTTCATTGATTTCCGATATGTTGATACACAGCCCTTTACGGTCGGCATTGGCTCGGCCCAGACTTGCGGCCCGGTCTCCTCGGCTATTGTCTCATCGTCGACACTGTCGTCGAGTACGCCCCTGTCTTCGCCTAGTATTATCCCCACGAGCTCTCTTCCGGTCGTTACTGCGTATACTACCACAACCTTGACCGCCAAATTGACTGCCAGCACTATTATAACCCAGCCAGATGTCACTTCAACCGGTTTCGTGAAACTTACCCAGACGATTTCAATAACTGGAGAGGACATGTTCAAGACTAGCACCCAGAAGGCCACAGCTACCATTTCTGTCACATCTCCTGACGTTACATCGGTATCGACATTAGTAATCACAGACGGAGTTGGCCTTACAGTAACCCCAGAGCCAATCACGAAGACTAGCATTGCCAGGGGAACCATAACGCAAGGCGGTGGCGTCACGACGAAGGCCGCGGCGACATGGATAATCAAGGGAACAACTACTGCCACTATACTGCAAACGTCTACCCCCAAGGCGACAACGATAACCATCAGTGCAGGATCTACCCTCGTCTTTACCAGCTACATTTACCCGAAAGAAGATTCCACCACTTTAAAAGTCACGACATCGATTCAATCAACCAGCACCCAGACGACTACCGTGAATCCGAAGAGCTCGATCACTGTTAGCACCGTATCATACAAGACTGTCACTAAGAAGTCAACGATCACACAATCATGCATACCTGCTCCCACCGCAGAACGCATGGTTCGCCGCGGAGTCCTCGTTCCTCGCGTTGCGGCCAGAACCACGACTTTGACTCTTAGCACAACCCTAACCAGCTACGTTAAAACAGTTACTGCGACACAGCCTGGCTCGACCGCCTATGTGACAGAAACATCCATTGCTGGTACCAAAACCACGTCAATCAAGGGCAGCACAAGCACCCTCACCGTAACCTCAGTTGTCGACACGTCCACCATCGTACAAGCAGGCTCCACATACCACACGACTGTTACCTCAACACGCAAAACCGGGAAGACCACTACACTAAAAGCACTCACCACCACACTACTCTCAACTAGCTACGTAACGGAGACCATGCTGTCCACAGTCACCGCTGATGCCGTCACCATATCCAGCCTCAAGACAATAACAAAGGCCCAAACTATCACGGCAGACCAACAGACGATCTACATCACACGCTCAGCTGATGTAACCGAGACTATTAAGACTACCCTTCCCGCAAACACTTTGACCAAGTATGAGACAGTTACGCTGGGTGGTGGAGTAGCGATACACACAGTGACTGGGCTGCTCGAGACTAAGACTGTAGTGCAGAAAGCTAGTACGACGGTTGTACAGTGGGTCACTAAGACTGCGAAAGGGGCGAAGGAGTGTACGAGGTAGTTGTCGCATTCTTTAATGGTGCTGCTATGAGTTGGAGGAATGGAGATGGCGGGGATGAATGTATCTCTTGTGTATACTGAATATATAATGCTTAATGCTACGGTTATGTGGTTTCAGTACATGTCAGTGATGGGATATATGATCTCGTAAAGGAAACGCGACATCTGGTCAAGCTAAATGTGGTGATTGTGAAGTTTGCGTTACAACATCTTTCGTAGCTGAACGCAATTGCAAGGTCCTCGAAGATAATGCTTTCAATAATTATGGATATACCTAGCGTATAGCGACTGTTTGGTCTGCCATTGCGAAAATCGATTCTGCGCTGTAATTGTCAAAAATTTAGGATAAAGTTAATACGTTTTAGCTGATGTTTAAGTATGTATTTATGAAATTTTAAGTCTGCTTGGAAAAGTGATGTGAGGTGAAAGAAGATGGACGCGGGCGCACCTCCCCAAAGACACAAATATCACACTAGGACCAATGGGTCGCGCTAGCTTATGAGAGCAATAGGTACTTTGCATTTTCTAATGCATGACTACCTGGAACGAAGGTTAGACGGATAGCCGCCAACTACAACGCCTTGAGCTCAAAGTCCTTCACAAGAACCTGCCCACCCAACGCCTTCGTCGCAAAGTTAAACACACCAAACCGATACCCGGTGAAGAATTGCCACGTGTTCGATAGGCCGAATGAAGGCCCAAGCTGCTGATAAGTCTTGCCATCCGTACTGTACCAGAACGTCGCTTGCCTGGCCGTGTTCGTACCAAAGGCCGGTGTAATATCCGCCCGAATCTGCAGCCAAAGATCCGTGGTAGTCGCAGCAATCGCAGTTGCAGTGGCGGCGACGCTTCCAGTTGATCCCGTCGTCCAGTCCGACTTGAGGTTGAGGTTGTTCACCATGACGAGGCTGGTAGTGGTGCCCTCTTTGTGGATACCTATGTATGCTGCGACGTCGCGGAATAGGACGGCACCTGCACGGTCGCCGCTCGCCATCTTGCTGATATCGAGGTGGAAAGTGCCGGAAGATTTGGGTCCAAGGATGCGTTGCGTGAGCGTGTTGCGCGCGGAGAAGAGGTCATTGGTGACGGTTGCGGTGCCAAGTGTTAGGCCACCCTGGCCGCCAACGAGCTTCCATTTGCTGTTATCGGGGTTATGGTTCCATTCCCATTCGGGACCTAGCTTTACGAAGGTACTTATGCCCGTGGGTGGCGGGACGGTCTTGCTCGTTGTGACAGGTACTGGGTACGTCTGGCCCCAGGCGTTGTTTACCTTGACGACTTCAGGCCATCCGTCAGATGTCCATGTCAAAGGGGCAACGACGGGGATGCGACCGCCGGGGTAGGAGTCCATGAAAGCGACGTAGTACCACTTGCCGTCTTTCGTGTCGACGACCCCACCCTGATGACTGAATCCAGCGCTGGATAGCGGGCCCGAGATGCTATCAACGAGAACCTTGCGGTCGTATGGACCCCATGGGCTCTTTGACTTGAGCACCCACTCAGCATTGGCGGGTTTTGTTACGAATATGTAGTAGAATCCGTCTTTCTTATACATGCGCGAGCCCTCGATAGTCGTACCGTCTGGAGACGCATAGACTTGCTGGCTCTTGACTTCTCCGGTACCGTCTTTATTCAGCTGAGAGACCATGATCTTGGTGTTGCCGTACGCAACGTACATGGTGTCGTCATCGTCGATGAGAAGCCCGACGTCGTAGTAGCATTTCGGAATCGAGCCCTTGGCTGTCCAGTTCCAGCTCGATACCTCGCCGTTGTTGGCTGCGGCATTGGTACCGGGGGATGTCCATATGTAGGTGGCGCCAGTGTCTTGAACGCAGCCCATCCAGATGAACGTATCCGTCGACTTACGGTACCTGAGCGTGCTCGCCCAGATACCCTTGACGTAAGCGCGGCTCGTGGCGCTCTCGAGGTTGTATCTGTTGCTAAAGTTGAGGGTGGGAACACTGTGAGAGACTGGGGTCCAATGCACGAGATCGTAGGATTTGAGCACCGGAGCACCGGGCGAGAATGCGAAGGTTGATGACGAGTAGTAGAACACATCGCCTACTCGGAAGACGTCGAGATCGGGGTAGTCTTCCCAGAACACCGGGTTGTCGAAGGTCGTAGCCCGACTTGTGAGTCCATGGTTGACATCCATTGGGCTTGCGGTGGCCAGACCAGACAGAAGGCCGAACAACGCGAGGATCGCGCTGGAGACATGCATGGTTGAGGTTGATGGAGCTCAAAGCTCAGTGTCTCCCGAGTCAAGAAGAAATGCCAATGGTTCCAAGATTCTTCGTGCAATGCTAGTTTATATAGCAGTTACCAGCTGCTGCTCTTGTCCAACAACCTAGTTAGCCAAAACTCAATCCCGTTACTTGCCCACATGGTTGCCGCGATTAATATGCAACTGAGTTCGAAAGTACCGTGGCCATATGAAAACCCGGGGTAGTGCCGCGGGGTTGGGGTAGTGTGCTACCCGAATTTTATTGTGATTGGTGCAGCTGCGATCGAGTTTCTCCGCCTGACAAGATCGTTATTATTCGGCATCCTCTCTTTGCGGAGAATTCGCTAAACCCAGTTACGCGTTCTGGAAAAAATTTGATTTTTCCAAATCTTGGGCATCGATGTTTTGCATAAATGAGGCTAAAAGCTTGGGGAAGAGCGGGAGGGGGAAAGCATGACTTCATGATGACTAAGTGTTCGTTATGGGTGATTTTCGAAATGCTGGGCTCAGGCAGAGCTTGGTACAACCAGGTAATCGGTACCATCAAAACATCGCACACCGTAGTAAGTTTGCATATAGCTAATTAATGAGCTTCATAACTGATTGCAAGCCCTGCAAGAGACGATAGAATCTTCAGAACATGGTTGTACGCAATTTTACTACGGTGGGTGATGTTTCGCTGACCAAGCCGGTGCCGATTACCTGATTATACCGAGCTCTGCCTGAGCCCAGCATTTCGAAACCCGTTATAACCGCTTTTCGTCCGAACCATGGAATCTCGTGATTTTTGATCAACTGTCGCCGCATCGTCAAGTTAGATCAATGCTCCATCCATTTCCGAGCAATAATTCGGAAGTGTGTGCACTGTGCTTCTCGCCCTGTTTCATATCATGGCATCGAACGACGCGTCCTATGCCGGCATGAGCGACAACGAGGTCGTCCGGCCAGGGAGGAACTTCGGTTATGGTAACTGGCTGCAATCCATCATCAAAGCCAACGACCAATCTGGCTCTTCGACCGCGATAGAGAACCAAAGCGTAAATGTGCATGCATCGACGCGTCGTGGCCGAGGGAGACCTCGCTTGACGAAGCCAGGAGACAAGAGTGCTATTGAGGTTTGTTTCATTCACTATCTGCTTTCTGACACCGAGGCTAAACGTACGTAGAAACGTCGAGCACAAGTGCGAGAAGCGCAGAGAACGTATCAAAAGCGGAAAGACACCTGCACAGCAACAGAAAAGCGACGGGTCAATGAGCTTCTGCAAGTTCTCGCTGATCTCTCATCTGACGTCGAAGCGCTCCTGCAGACAGCATCGAAGGCGGGCACTATGCAACGCGATGATGACGTCTCGAAGGCCATTCAGCAACTCTGGTCCACGTATGACGGAGCCATCAACAACCCATCCGTCAAGCCAGAGCTGCAACTACAGCAGCTCAAGAACGACCTACGATTAGCTGACCACCCCAGCAATGAAAGGTTCAGGATCCCGGACGCATCAAGCAGTCTTCGAGACGACGAAGCCACTTCCAGCGCAGACCCACCGGCTAGAAAAGACCCGAAGCCTTTGTTCGACCCAACTGCCATGAGTTTTGAGCTGGTCAGATTCGAGGAGACAACAGTGATGCAACCATTTCAGCGCACATCTTCCGTGAATGAGTACATGGCTGGTAGAAGCATTTTCGACATCTGCAAGGACAGGCAGGAGGCTATGAAAGAGGCGGATAGGTCATCCTCCGGGTGACAACGGACGAAAACCAATGCCGGTGTTCTTCAATCACTCAGTCCTGGAGGCAACAATTATGGAACGTACTCAAAAAGACTGGCGTTCCGGTATGGCAGCCTCTATTCGGAAGGGCCATTTTCATATTCGGAAGGTCTATTCTGAGATATACTCAGGGGCGTTCTGAGCAGTTTGCCCATGCATGCTGCCACAACAGCTCATAACTTTGGGGTAGTACCTTCAGAAGCGCCGTACCGACTTCTGGTAATTGTCCTGTTTAGATTTATTTGTATTTATTTGTATTTATTGTGCGTGGTTGTGGTCAGTGGTGCAGTAGGAGCTGCAGAGGTTGAGATGGGCGCTAGCGCCAGAGGTGCCGCACACAGCCCAGAACACCATACTTCTTCTACTGTACAGTAATATTTTAATATTGCTGCAGCTGGGCGAACTACTCAGAACGCCCCTGAGTATATCTCAGAATAGACCTTCCGAATATGAAAATGGCCCTTCCAAATAGAGGCTGCCTTCCGGTATTAAGAGAAGCGTATTAGCAATCACTGTGACCGAATCCGAGACGTGCCCTGTTCTCAACGATGTACGAAAACAATGTCGGCGATGATGGACGCCAATTTTTCCCTTCATACATCCATTTTGGGATGCTGTCAGGATAATTCCCCCTGAAGTTCGAAGATACTGCCTTGCAATTGGATTAGCTACGAACTGGCCGCTCTAAATCAAGCACACTGTACAGCAAGGCCTATTCTTACGACCCGCATTCTAAAACTAAAACGGATTAGGTAATCCTACAGATGACCGACACTATGGGGTGCTCTAGATGACAAACTTCGGTCTTACTCTGACAAAACGCGAAGTATAACCTACGGTACAAGCTTGCAATATGTATTTATACTGGTGGTGACGACGCGAAGAATGAGAGCAACCATATCAGCACCGACTTGTCTGCTCATTACTCCCTTCGAAAAGGAAAAACTCTTTCGAAAGCACCGTCGACATCATGGACGCATTTGAAAGCTACCTCCAGAAAGCTACCGCCAAAGGCGCAAACATCGTCCCCGGCGCAGTGATGGCTGTTGTCGACAAAGACGGTATGTCTTCGAATGGAGGTCTCATGAACGCTACTCACACATGTCCCAGGCAACTACATCTACAAGAACGCCGCGGGATACAATGGCGTAAATCAAGACGCTAAGCCTGTGGAGTTTGACCAAACCTTCTTCGTCGCATCTTGCACCAAACTCATCGCCGCCATCGCCGCCTTGCAGACGGTTGAGCGTGGCCTGATGACCCTCGACGAACCCATCGACAAGTATCTCCCCGAACTAGCCTCTCAGCCCATCGTCGAGCAAGATGGATCCGAGTTTACGCTACGCGAAGCTACGAATTCGATCAACCTTCGTCAGCTCATCACACATTCTAGCGGTACAACATACGATTGGATCAGCCCTAAGCTGCAGGCCTGGCGCGCATCACGCGGCGAAGCGTCTTTCCTCGTGACCGACGGTGATGTGGCCAAAGGCTATGCCTACCCTCGCGTATTTGAGTCTGGCGAAGGCTGGGAATACAGCGGCGGCTTCGATTGGACCAGTCTACTCGTCGAGCGTCTGACCAACATGAGCTTCGAGGATTTTGTCGAGACCAATGTCGCAAAGCCTCTCGGCATTACCTCATTCACGTGGCATCTACCTCGCAAGCCCGCCGTCGAGGAGAAGCTCATGCGTATGAGCCATAGACAGGAAGATGGTACCCTCATCGATGGTGCGAATCCCTTTTGGCCCGACCCAAAGAAAGAAGGTGGCGGAGCAGGCATGTACGCCAATGTAGCAGACTTTTCCCGCGTCCTCTCTGACCTTCTCAAGGACGCGCCCGTGCTCCTCCGCAAGGACACCGTTGACCAGATGTTCACTCCGCAGTTTGCCGAGGGCAGCAGCGCGCTCAAAAGCCTCACCGATAATGGCGAATACGCGTACGCATGCGCACTGGACGCCAGCATGGAAGACGTAAAGCCGAACTTTGGATTAGGCAGCTTGTTGCTGATGGAGGATGTGAAGAGGGAGAATTACTTCAAGCCGAAGAATACGCTGTCATGGACAGGGTTGCCGAATCTGTTGTGGAGTATTAATAGGGAGAGGGGGATGGCGTTGTTCTTTGCGCAGCATGTTTCGCCTTGGGCGGATAGGAAGGCGTTTGATCTTGTTGCGAGGTTTGAGACGGCGGTGTGGCGTAACCTGAAGTTGTGAGTGGAGCAGTATGTTCAGTTGGCAGTATTGACATATCTACATCTCTCGTTAGCCCAACAACCAGTGAGCGTTTATGGCTTGTTATACTACAACTCTTCGATGAACTATTCGCTGGAGACTAATACAGTACTAGGTCAAAATTATCCGCGCTGAAGCTCAGGCTACCAAGTATATGCACCCACACCGTCACTTAGGCAATAGAACATTCACAACCACATAGAACCCATTTTTTTAAGTGAATACTGTAGTCATGTGATCAATACTTTTCTTGCCACCCATTTGCTGCTCTGCAGGCTGTTATACGTTGTGGCATTGACAGGATAAGCTTCCTGATCAGTTTAGCAGGGATGGTACGCCAGCACTCTTTTAACACATTGCAAAATCCATCCCACTCTTCCTCGGCTACACTGTAGTTGTTATATTATGGGTAGAATTTATGCATGTGCTTCTTGAGATGCCACTAGAGGTGCTCAATTGGGTTGAGATTTAGTAAATAGGGTGGCCATACAATAGGTATGATGTGGTGCTGAGCCAGGAATGCAAGCGCTGCTTACAATGTGTGTATATAAGTGTTATCCTGCATGAACAGATAAGAACGCCTCCAATAAGGCAGAAGTCCCTTCTTCAGCACTTTGATGTAAATTTGGGTGCTGTAGCTACCTTTTGGCATATTAGGATTAAAATCCATAATGATGAGTATACTCCTCTGTGTGTGTCTGCATTTATCTATCCACACTGATGCCCACACCATCTGTGCAGGCTTCCGGCTTGTGCTAACCTCATTTACCATCTCCTTCTATTTCTCCCAAGGAAACCAAAAGCACCACTCGGTGTTGTGGCCTGCACCCTTCCAAACTAAGCACTTGTCTGAGAACTTGAGTGTGCGCCATGACTAAAAGAACTTCCTGTACTGCTTGCAGAACTGCAGGCGCTTTAATGCATGCGCACAGTTGAGCTTAGGTTGCTTTTTGCACCAATAGTTGGCAGGGCCATGTTCCTTAAGGCATTGATACAATATGCTGCGGTTGGGTGGCTTTGATGGAGTCCCCTCTGCATTCACAAAGGTGCTAATGGTAGCAAGGTCTGTATACTTAATATTAGGCTGCACGCAAGCTTTTTGATAGATGAGCTATTTCTGATGAAGAAATTGTACTGGTTTCCAACCAGAACAAGGCAAATCAGACGTTATGTGGTGGAGGTTCTATCTTTTAATAGTGTTGCAAATTGTCAACGCATGGCGCTCAAACTCAATAATAAGTTCAGAAATAGAAACAACAGCTTCAAACTTAGCAATGATTCTCTGTCTTTGCTGGGGTAGTAAATGAGGCTTCTTGCTTTAACTTCCACTTATTTCTGTACTGAATTGACAACGGGGTGGCATTGTGGGTGTTGTTGAAGATGAGATGGCTATATCACCTTTGTCTATTACCACTCGAACCGTTTTCTCAACGAAGTGAGCACTGCGCACAAATAAACCTAGGTAAGATTGAGTTGATAGCTTAGCTTTGCTCATCTTTTAGTCGAGCACGACCCACTACCTATCCCACACTTTTTGCCTCACTTTCTGTGTGTTTCCTCTTTTTTCGACTCCGAGAGATGGCTTTGGAGAGCTCGAGATGAACGTCAAAAGTGTGGGGCAATATTAGCGTCACAGCTTAGCATAGCACCTGCCTTATCAAGAATTGGCAGCCCCGCAATCTGCAAAGGGCATGCGGTTACCATAGGTTTTTCATATCGAACAAAAAATGGAATGTGTTCTTCAACAACAGCCTTTGCCTTCTTCCTTAAAAGCGTGTTACTTACCAACAGCCTCTTTCCAGCCAGTTAGTGATGACGTTTGACATATCTAAAGCGCGCGAGCGCTTCCCCGCACTGCAGCAGGATCAGGTGTTTCTCGACAACGCAGGAGGCAGCCAGGCACTGGGCGACGTGATTGATTCGTAAGACTGTCGCAAGCCTCAAAAGTGTAGCCTGGCTAATAATTCTGCAGAATAACGCAGTACCTCTCGAAGACCAATGTCCAGCTTGGCGCTTCCTACCACACCGGTTCCCAGTCCAACACCAAGTATGCAGAAGGCTACCAAGCGGCCGCAAAGTACATCAATGCATCCCGCGATGAAATCGGTAAATCACTCACGCCTCACTTCCATAACGCCAGCTAATTAACCCCAGTCCTCGGCGCCTCAACAACCCAACTCTTCATGAACCTCGCCTCCTCTCTCACTTTCCCCTCCGGCTCCGAGATCATTCTCTCGAAAATGGAGCACGAAACAAACGTCAAACCCTGGCTCTTCATGGCCGAGCGCCTCAACCTGACCGTGAGATGGTGGTCCTCCTCCAAGGAAGACGGGCTGAAGCTCACAGCCGCGAACCTCAAGCCGCTGTTGACTGACAAGGTCAAGTTTGTGGCGTGCACGCACGTGAGCAACGTCCTGGGCACGATCCATGATGTGAAGAGTATTGCGGAGGCGGTGCATAGTGTTGGTGCGTTGTTCTGTGTTGACGGGGTGAGTTTTGCGCCGCATCGGGCGGTGGATGTGAAGGAGTTTGGGGTGGACTTTTACTCGTTTAGTTGGTACAAGGTATGTTTACTTGCTTAGCCCGATTTATCGTCCTAATGCTGATAAAAATAGGTCTACGGTCCCCACATCGCCGTTCTGTACGCCAGCAACACCGCGCAACAGGCTATGAAACCTCTGTCCCACTACTTCAACCCCACCAAAACCCTTGAAGACAAAATCGGATTCGCGGCCTCAAACTACGAGTGTGTGCAATCGATCCCGACTATCGTGTCCTACCTCTCCGGCGCCTTCCCCGCCATCACCGAACACGAAGGGAAGCTGCAAACCATTCTTCTTGATTTCCTGAACTCACGAAAGGACATTACGATCTTGGGATCCAAGTCCAGTGATTCCAAGGAGAGAGTTCCGACGATCGCGTTCACGGTGGAGGGAATGAGTAGCAAGCAAATTGTGGCGGAGGCGGAGAAGGTGAGTAACTGCGGGTTCAGGTGGGGCCACTTCTACTCGAAAAGGTTGTGTGATGAGATTCTGGGGTTGCAGCCTGAGGGGGTGACGAGGGTTAGTATGGTGCATTACAACACCGAAGAAGAGATTCGGGGGTTGGTAGATGTGCTGAAGAAAGTTTTGCCGCAGGTGTAAATAAGGCGAAGTGAAGCAGCGAGCTGGTTTCGCTATAGTGTTGTAACCATGTGATGTGTTGGCCTTAGCAGGTCCGAAGACGTTACGCGCTCATACTCGTTCGGCGACCAGTCGTCTTGATTACCCGTGGATACTTCTACGACACCATCAGATATTGCGCCCCTTCCTCGTAATCACACTACCCTTCCCCTCCTTAAGAAACGAATTACTCGTCACCGCAGCAATCTTCAAAAGATCCTCTGACTGCACAGTGAGCATTTTGATACCCTTACTTCCCGCCGCAGTCGAGAAGACGGAACCAGCAACAAACGGTAGACTCTGCTTTTGGGTAGCCCATTTTTGGGATTGATTGACGGATTGACTCCTTCAGTAGGTATACTTGGTGGAAGCCATGCAGAGCCCGCTTTTAATGAATCTGTTAAGTTTGCTAGGACAGTCATCTCATAAAAGATTTCTTGTGACAGTTTATAGAGAAAAGCGCCTCTACCGAGTTCACTTAACAAGCTCTCGTCAAGATTGATAGGCCTAGTAAAACCATTGAGCTTTTGATAGGAGTTTTGCTTAAAGTAAGTAACATGGAAACACTTCTGATTGTAGAAAACGTCTGACATGTACCGCTTGAGCTTTTTGTTCTTCCCAGTGTTCTTGCAGGCGTGCATTGGCTTGCTTCGGCAACTCGCCACCCTGTGGAGCGCTCCACCAAGCAAAAGAGTGCGCCAGCCACATACAGGCAAGTACTCACCAATGAATTGTTGCAGTGGAAACTGTCATCCGCCTATGCGCACATGTTGTATGTATGTATGTACGTATGTATTCATTTAATGTCCTATATGTTGGATAGGCCGATAGCACTAGTGCTGAAAACAAAGAACTGACTGTACGATTGTATTGTGGTTGATATCTATTGTCTATCGGAGGGCCGGTGAGGGGTTCTTATCCCATCCGGTCCTTCCGGTCCTTCCGGTATGGCAGCCAAGTATCTATGATGGCAGCCGGCTTACAGCCGGCTTCCATCAAAGCTTCCTGCAGTCCTATCGTGCTATCCCAGATCTATTGCGGTTCCCTGCCCAAGGCGGGGAGGGGGCGGAACACGCATCCGGTCGTAGCCAGCCTTTGGCTGTGGTTATTCCCACACTGGAAGTCTTTTCTTTCTCGGTAGTGACTGTATGCGTAAAGGAATGAACATCTCCTTGTGGCCGTGACAATCTGATGGGCCTATATATACAACGGTGATTGCGTTCACAACGCCTACCGACTAGAGGTCGTGGGTCTCTGCACCCAGCCCTCTATTCGTACTGTTAACTCGTTGCTATCAATGAAGCGTTCAAGAGCGCGGTTTGGTGACGCTTTCGTGAAGGCGTCCGCTGGGTTATCGTCGCCGTTGATCCAGCAAATCTCCGTGATCTTGCGACGTTCATAGGATTGGCGCAGTGCCATGATGTCAATCATGAGGCGCTTCTCCTTGGTCGTCCCGAGCTTCACAAGGCATTCGTATAAGGAATACGAATCCGTGCAAATGACGAGAGGAACTGCAGCTAGACCAAGGCGCTCCGTGATCATCCGTAGGGTGGTGGCAATGGCGATGCCTATATCGAAGCTGTTCACCATGCCATAGATCTCGGAAGCCAGTACACTGCGTGTGACGCGCTTGCACTTCGTTGAGCTGTAGTGGATTACGTTGCCGCGGATCGTGAAGGTACTGTCGGCGTTTGTGGACTTGTTGACTAGCATCAATATGAAGCCTAGTTGTGAACTGAGGTCGCTGTTGTTGGCAAAGGAGCCGTCTACAAAGACCATCAGCTTAGCGTCGTCATCCATGTTGACAGGTACGTAGCATAAGCCACGGTCGAGATTTTCCATCTGCCATCTGAGCCGCTTGTTAAGCGCCTTGATATCTTCCTCGGAGGGCTTCTGCGCTTGTGCGGCTACAGACAGATCAAAAGAAGCCTCTGGTTGACAGGTTGACGCAATGTACGCTCCGTGGGCGCGCTGCTCTGTGTACTGCTGCGCGCGATCAGACGCCCTGATGTCCACCAGCTTGATCTTTCCTCCTTGTCCCTTCTGCGTGAGATTCAAGGTTGCTTCGTCAGTCATTGTGAGTGTGCAGCCGTTGAAGTCTAGTTGCACGTCCGGCGTTAGCACAGTCTTCGGCTTCGATCGGAACTGTGCAATCTCGAGCTTTTTCTCTTCAAGTGACGAGAACGTGGCTGTTCCCAGCATGAGGGTATCGTCAGTCTGCATACCGACGAGCCCGAAGACGTCTGCGTCTGCGTCTGCGTCTGCGTTTGTGACTGCGTTTGTGACTGCGTTTGTGACTGCGTTTGTGACCAATAGGCACGGGTCGTACGTTGACGTAGACATGTTCAATTCCTTACAGTGATGCCCGTGGTACGTTGTCCACCAGTGGACTCCCGCCTCTGCGATCCCATATAGCGGTTTGATCACATGTAGCAGCGTGCCTTCTGGGTATCTAGACACTAGCTCTGCCGGGAGGTGTGCGAGGATGTTTCTCTTGAGGTCCGTCTGCGCTTGTGGATACGCCTGCGTGATATCGCGCAGCTCAATCGTCATTCCAAGTTGTAAGAACGTTGGTGACAGGGCCATGATTACACGCTGGCTGCAGCGTTGAATGGTCGGAGATTGCGTCAAGATAGCCTCCTTGCCGTGGTCCTGGTAGCTTTGGATAACTAGACGGGACTTCTCATAGGGCTTGGTCGTCTTTCCCTTGATCTTGCGCACTAGGCGTGATTTGAATATGCGGATACCGCCGTGCGCTTCCTCATCGTATAGCTCAAACTTGAACACTCCTCGTCCTACTAGGTCACTAATCTCTTGGTCATCAGACGCCTCAAATGGTGCTCCTGGGGTCGTGATCACTCAATCATTGCGTAGCTTGATGGCAAGTTCGAGGTCGTTCTCCTCCTTCCGTGTCATGTACGTGTTTGCCTTGTTCTTTGATCCTGGAGGGCGGCCTCTCTTGCGCGGTTGCGCTGCGGGCGGCACTGGCACTGGCACTGTCACCTCCGCAGGCGGCGCGTGCGGCGCGCGCGGCGCATCAGGGTCACTCCATAGGTGTTCTGGTTGGTAGTACGGCTTGATAACTGTTGAACGGAATGTCGTAGGGCCGTTGATCATGTCAACGGTGACGTTGTGGCCGTCAATGCTCGCGACTTTGTACGGTCCGTTCCAGCCATCGCTCTCTCTCCATACCAACACCTCGCTTTGCAGCGGGAGCGCAAGCACGTCTGCAGTATCCGGTCCGTTGCGGGTGTTCAGGGCATCT
>ML976119.1:44196-85842 GCA_010015635.1 Clathrospora elynae | reverse complement strand
AGAGGAGATAGGGCTTTCCAATTTCCGTATGCCTGCTGATGGAGCAGGGCTTCTAATGTCCAATAAATGCCTAACACAAATGCAGGGCTTCCAGTGATAAGAAAAGAAGTGATCAATTCGAAATGTAAGGGTCACGCAAAGTATGCAGTTGCCTGGTAACAAGGTCGAATTGATAGAGAGCTATGGAGGAACACTGACGAGTTTTCAGTGTGCTTCGCTTATTTACAAGCTAAACAAGAAAGGAATAGATGGATCCCATCCATGTCTAGGCCTAGCCGAGATCTCCAGGGCCTGGCCCATTACAATAGCCAATCTTCAACTGGTAGTGAACCGTTGAGTGGAGCAAGTTGCCCATTTTTGCTATCCTCGTGGATGGCAGAACAACCTCCTCGCGGAGCGCCTGCATGTAGTAGAGCACGAGAGTGCGGAGGGAAGAGCGCGGATTGCGTGGGGAGAGGGCGGAGGAGAGGGAGGCTGGATTCATAAAACAAAGTACATTGCGCAAGGCGCGATGTATAGGTAGTTGTATTCTATGCAGCTGTAGTGCTATTGTGATGATCCCGTTGAGTGAGTGGATTGATGGATGTCCGTACATGAGTGAGTCTTTGTCCGAAGATAAATGAGAGTGATCCTATGCTGACTCACGCACGCTGCTTGCGCGCCGCAGCCATATCCTTGCACACACTCTGTGCAACGGCACAGTAGAAGGCACTAGAAATCTCCCTCCTGGTTCCTAAGGGGATACTTAGCTTCTTGCAGATCTTCCACTTGTACTTGGCAGCATAGGTGTTAGGGTTCTGGTGGATGGCTAGGGGGGTGTAGTTGCTAAGAGTCTGCTGCCACTCCTTAGTGGCCAGGTTCTTGATCTTGATGCCAGTCATGGCAAGGCTAGTGGTATTGGAGGATGGCCTCTTTAAGGCTGCTCTCTTAGCTAGGCTGTCTGCTCTCTCATTACCTGCCACATCCTTGTGTTCTGGAACCCAGTGAATAGAAATGCTAGCACCCTTCCTGTTCACCTGGTTGGCTGCTTTGATGCACCGGAGTAGCCATGCCTGTCCTGGTTTGTCTGAGGGGGTCTGGAGTCTGTAGATTGCAGCCTGGTTGTCTGCATGTACTTGGATTTCCTGGGAGTGTGTGGCCACAGTGGCTGTATATTCAAATCCTTAGGTAATGCCTTCCAGCTCCCTATTGTAGACAATCTGGCCCATGCCTATGTTGAGGGTATCCTAGTGTACCTCCTTTGCACCCTTTGCATAGTCAAAGGCAGCTAGGCCAACTCCAATTCCTCTGCCTTCTTCAACAGAAGAGGCATCTCAATAGATAGCCAGCAGGCTGTCTCCTAGCCTAGTATGCATGTAGGTGGTGTGGGCTTAGGCTTCCTCATCCTTAGATAACTTGGAAAGGACTGTCCTGTAAGGGGTTTGCTTTTGCCATGGACCAAAGGAGTGAGGGATGAGTTGCTCTTCTAGAGTAGAGAGGGTGGCTTGGATAGATTAGACAATTCTTTGCAGTTGCCTTAGAGGACCTTTCTGCATTTAGCGATTGTAGTGGCTGTAGTCTGAATCTGAGTCTGAGTCTGAGATAGTGCTAGAGTTGGTATAGAATGTGGGCTCTAGTTGTTGGATAGTCTTCTTTACTGGATGTTACAGACTTGTATTTGGCCAGGAAGTTGATTATATATGTTTTTGAAAGACCAGACGCACCCTGTGACTGCGGGGAGTTCTTACGCATGGACATATTAGTATATTGGTAAAACCAGCTTTTCTTAGAATTGAGAGCATCTACAGCAGCACAACACACCAAACACCAACTTTCCAAAGTTGCAGAAAGGTCAAAATTCATTGATTTTTTTACCTTTTCTATCTTAAATTTCCCTTCCTGATCTCTCCATAGTGTCATTTCTATGCTGCAGTGTTGTAGACAGGTGTGCAGACAGCTTTGTTGCAGCTAGAGCTCTAAAGAATTTTCAGCAGTCTGTGCACTATTGAGATCAGGACGTTTGGTTAAGGGAATAGCAACACAACTAGCAGGAGGGCAGCACTCAAATCCTCTACTGCATAAATTGCAAATAAGGCAGCCAGCATGGCCTTGCAGACCCAAATCTAGGAGAGGGAGGTAAAGAACAGCCTGGCATTACCTCCTCTACCTCTGCTCCCACATAACAACAATAGCTACCCATAGCTCTAATCCCACCAAATGTTGCTGTCCCAGACATGAAACACGCAAACAAGGCAGCTAGCACAGCCTTACAGACCCAAATCTGGGAGAGGAAGGTAAAGGACAGCCTGGCATTGCCTCTTCTGCCTCTGCTCCCATACAACAACAGCTACCCATAGCCATTCAGACATTATAGTCCCTGATGCAACACGCGCAAACAAGGCAGCCAGCACGGCCTTACAGACCCAAATCTGGAAGAGGGAGGTAAAGGATGGCCTGGCATTGCTTCCTCTCTACCTCTACTCCCACACCCCTACCAATAGTTGCAGTCCCAGACACAACACATGCAAACAAGGCAGCCAGCACGACCTTAACACTTGAATCTTAGAGAAAGGGGTAAAGGATAGGCCTGGCACTGTTTCTTGTACCTTTCTCCTTGCTTAGGGCTTAGACCCTTGCCATCCCTTGCATTTCCATAGACACTTACCCCTTGATAAATATCCTCTTCCTACCTGAGCAGCTATTGCTGCTCATGTTCTATATAGTCTCAGACTCAGACAGGATGTTAATTGAATACATACATACATACATACATACATACATACATACATACATACAGGTGCACAAAGTTGGTGGGGTGCGCACTCGCTTGTAATGCGCACTCGTTTATAAAACACGTTAACTCCCGCCGCGACGCCTACCGGTATAATGTCTCTAGTGCACGACGCACGTTCATCCTTCTTGGTTTGCTACCCCAGATTTCACCTACTGCGCCCTGGTTCATGATTTCTCCTTTGCCCAATCATTCACTGGTCATATTTCAATGTTTGCTACCACTTCAGTCTTCCTTTATCTAGTGCATAACGAAGCCTCACATGCACCTATAGCCCTCGAGCTCAACCCGCCCAATAACACCCTCAACAGAAACATTTCAAACCTTCACCTCCGCAACCTCATGTCTTTCGACATGCGGCGCCTTCTCCATGTCCAACTGACCCTGCTCCGCGCGCCTCGAGTTGCTGTAATCGACCTTTGTCTTCCACGCCGGCACGCCAACCAGGAACATTTCCTCAACATCCTCCAGCGTCTTGCCCGCCGTCTCCGGGAAAAGAAAGAAAGTGTGCACTGCCATGGCGGCGCAGAAGACGCCGAAGACGAGGTATACTTTCCACTGGATGTTGACAAAAGCCGGAGGGACAAAGTACGAGAGAGCAAAGTTGAAGATCCAGTTACAAGAACTAAAATTTTCATCGTCAGTCAGTGAGAGAGGTCACATGGATACATGGATAGCTTACGTGGTGAGCGCAACGGCCTTGCCGCGGATGCGGAGGGGGAAGATTTCGGGAGGGTACACCCACGATGCCGGACCCCATGTTGGCGCGTACGAAGCGACAAAGAGGTATGTGCACGCGATGACGGCACGCGCAGGTGCGCCGCCAATCTCCCAGGATTGTTCTGCGACGTTGTTCAAACCACCTGGCGGAGCAGCATGGCCGTACGAAGCCATGAGGCCGGCGTTGGCAAACATCCAGGTTGCCATGAGAGTAGCGCCGATGACGAACATGGGACGGCGACCCCAGCGGTCCATGTAGAGGAGTGCGGGGATAGTCATCAGAACGTTGATGATGTATTGGATGGAACTGGCGACGAGGTTGATGTTGCCGGTGAGACCAGCCATACCGAACACGTAGGTGATATAGTCTATCATGATGTTAGTACCTCTTGTGTGCAGTGGTGGAGGCGAACTACTTACACATCATCACGTTCATTCCCGTCAATTGCGACCAGATCTGCGTGAAGATACCGATATGCAGGCGGTTGAGCATACGAGGGTGGAAAAGCTCCTTGACAGACACATCGGCGTTCTGGCGCTCAAACTCAATCTGCTGTCTAATCTCGTCCATCTCCAGCTTAACAAAGGGACTATTGGGGTCACCTTTGCCGTGGACGAGGGTAAGAACAGCGTTTGTCTCCTCCCAGCGATCGTGCCGAGCTAACCAGCGCGGAGACTCCGGCAAAAACATGAGGCCAATCGTGAGGATGACAGCGGGAATCATCTGCAGACCCCACGGCACGCGGAATGCAGGGGAGCCATCGAGGAATGAGCAGCCGTAGGAGATGTAGTACATGATCAGAATGCCCCATGTGATAGCCCACTGCTGAGAACCTACAACACGACCACGCTTGGAAGGAGGAGCCAATTCGGAGACCTGTGATTCACATTATTTAAAGTCCAAACTCAGTCAGACCGGGGATACATACGTAGACCGGCACCTGCGCCGAGCAGATCCCAACGGAAATACCATTGATAAACCGACCGACGATGAGCATGCCAATATTCACGGAGGCACACGAGATGATGGACCCGATGATCCAGATGGCACAGCCAATCTGAATCGCCTTCTTGCGACCGAGTTTATCCGTAAGGTAACCCGAGACGAGAGCACCGATGAATGAGCCTCCAGGCATGGCAGCAGTGATGCCACCTTGAACATTTGGCTTTGGTCCCGAGCACGGCTCGTCGGGACCTGTAAAAGGCGGGCCGTGGGGTCCTTGATTGAAGTAGCAGCGGTATTGTTGGGTTGGCAGACTGGGGATGTTAGATATTGAGGGACAGGAGAAAGGAAAGGGAAGGAGAGGCGTACATGGCGCTCATAGAGCTAATATCAAAGCCAAACAATCCACCACCAATAACCGCAATAGCGGTAATGCCGTAGATGTTGCTTATCTGATACATTGTGAGGGTATCGTCTCTTGCACCTTCAATTGTATCAGGAAGGAGGAAACCCGTGGGTGGGCAAAAAGCGTAAATACGAATCACAGAAAGTCGGGGTGGAAAAGTATATTTAAATGCTTTTCCCCCCAACCCCTCCCCCTTGGGGTCACCCCGGTCCCCAAACCAAGATCCAAGAGGCGCAACATGGAAGCCCCGCAACAGACCTTTTCACTCCTCTCCCCGGGTAACGTCCAAGTGTCGGGCAACACGCTGATGTTCTACCCGCTTTGGTATAGTCTCCGAGATGAAGTGCGTTGATTGGTAAAAAAAAGATGATGTGAAGCTTAGCGGCGGGGACAAGCAACAATAAGCCTGACACAACAAAGCATCTCTAGTGCCTGTGTTGCGAGTCGCGATCTGAGCAGGAAAGCGAGCGCCAAAAAACAATAAAAAAATAGCAGTATAGGACACTGGAAAGAGTCTGCTGTGACCCATGTCGTCGCCATCATCGTGAGTAGTAATTTGCCTGTCAAGGAAAAGTTTGGTCGAGCCACGTATTTTGCGGTCCCATCCCCCATCCCTCATCCCCACGACCATTACTCCATCCTCTCTCTCCACAATCCGAAACGTCTCCATCTCTCCAGTCTCCAGATTGGAACCACTCTAAGGGCACCCCACCCCTTCTTCAATAATTTGTGGGCCAAGGCAATTCGCGCAGAGATGAGGTTCCCACCCATGACGTCAGCCATCGCCAAAGATTCCCATGTGCGCCACTCAGCGAGCGCCGCTAACGTTGCTGCTTTTCTCTATATATAAAGGGACAAGGATGCTAGCGGGACGCCTGCCGAGTACCGAGCCTTGAGCTCGAATGTACGAAGCATAGCGCGGCGTGCTCGATAGTAGCAAGTCATCGCTTGGCGTCGACGCCATAGTGAGACAGTGAACACACAAAAGACAAAAAGATGCGTTGCGAGCCTGCACAACAAGTGCGATACCGAAAGTAAGTTACGTGAGATCAAGTGCCCATCTATCTGCCGATGTACTAGCGTGAATGAAACTGCCGAGGAACACGCATGCACCCTCTAACATGCGGGCTTTTCGCTGCATGAACAACGAGTCGCGTCAAAGAGTTGTGCACTTGTGGGGTGCGGTGGAGTCGTCGTGAAGGACACAACGTCTGGAGAGCTAACAAAGAACTTCCTATTCTAGAGGGTTGCCGTTCCAGCGTCTCTGCGAAAGGACTATCAGCTTCAATGTCTAACAGTCTCATCAGCCATCGCAAAGGCCCTCAATTTACGGTTTATCAGCACCTCGTGAGATTCGATGCGCGATGTGTATATCGGATAGGTTTCCCGATTCAGCGCCTGCCGTGCCGATCGAAAGCTACCCGCATCATCCCCACCTTGTTCTCCGGGATACGGACATGGCGTGGGGTCCGCTGTGATGGGCTTGGTGTTCCTGTGAAACTAATGCGTGCGAGTCACTCACAACAGGAATGATACATTATTAGGACTACGAATGAACTTTGTAGATTCTCCTTTAGGTGTATATACAAGGCCCCTTCATCTTCGTCAGGCCGTAAGCTGAGATGCTTATCCCCAAACTAGCTTCTTGAGTGAGTATTGGGCCTGCTCGAGATAGCCTGTGCTCCGCTTCGCATCCGCAAGGCTGATAATGTCTGTCTCCTCCACCTCGAGTGTCTTTGCCTCATCGCCTTCGTCGGCCTTCTTGGCCTTGTTAGTCACCCTCAAGATCTCATCGCACACTGACTTCACGACTTCGACTTCGTTCTCCGGTGTATCTGGCGCATCACGGTTGGATGAAGGAACGTTGCTCCCTGGAGGCAGCGCCTTGAAAGCCAGAAAGCGGCCGGCAGCGTCCTGCTCTTTAGCCTCCTGCTTGCGCTGCTCATCCTTGGCCGCCCCGGAATCCAGTGCGCGCGTATTTTTGCGTACCAGCTCGCCTTGACCATCCGCACCATACTTCACAATGAACCCGACGTTCTTGTCCGTATCCATATGCCGCTGCGCGAGCGTGGAGGTGACATACACACCGCGCATGAGACCCTGCACACTCTCAAGTGGAATCCGCTCAAACTCACGCACCTTCTCAGTTCCCCAGTCTAGACGGCAGAAGTAGAGTGCCTTCTCCGTCAGTAACAACACGGCTTCTTCGAATGTAGCAGTTTTGACTTGGTTCACTGCCGTGGGTACGCTCAACGTCCACCCATGGATGAGGTCTTCATCTTCATCTTCGATGACAATACCTGCCGAGCGCTCGATGGCTTGTTGTCGCACTTTCCGCACGTCAATAAAATAGTCTGAGCTCTTCATGTCGGCTTCAAACTCGGCGAAGATGGTATCTGTTGCGCGGCCGAGCAGATAATCAATCACCGCCTGAGCAAAGTAGTCGTTGACGATGTTGTTGTAGTACCGGGTCAGTGTGAGTCCGAAGTCGGTTAGGGCACCGGTGATTTGCCGTTTCCTAGTGCGTGTGAAGTCACCCTTGAGCGCGGCGGTGCCGGCATATTGGCGGGAGATGGCGTCGCCGTTGTCGGCCCAGAGCGTGTTGAACCACGAAGTGCTTGGGTCATTTTGTAGATCGATGGTGTAGCTGCCTGCTGACAGTTGAGCTTCGAGGGCGGTCCTAGCGCATGCGGACTGGACAACATTAGTGCGGTCTAGGCAGTCCATGCAATTTGTGCGTAACACGCCCGTCTGCTCCTGTTTAATCTGATCGTCCGCAATTTCGACCCAACTGGTGGACTTCATAAAGGGTTCGATCGAGTCCATTAGCTTCGAGACGTTTTCGAAGCGCATGCCACGACACACGTTATGGAAGTCGAACCACTCGAAGCCTAGCTGCTTGCCCTTCCCATCAATACCTCCGTCTTCGTTGAGCGCCTTCGCGTGTTTCTCGTAGAGCCCACCGATCTTTGCCTCTGTGCCGTGCTTGTCAATGAGCGAATCGCAGTAGATCTCTCCGTACCGTGAAGAGAGATCAGTGAAGTGTCGCTTGAAGGCTCTTGCATTTGTCTCGAAGGATCCCCAGGTAGTAACTTGTGGCTTCAGGCTGTACGGTGATTGTGAAAAGAATAATGGTATGGAGCCTCGAATTTGCGTAAAGGAGAAGATCTTGTCTTGCGTGGTAGTCCATGTTGGGGACGATAATATTTGTTCTGTCTCGACGCTGTTCGCAGTGCAGCCCTCGTCATCCGTCCCACGCCGTAAGTAGCGTAGACCAGCTCGCTTGGTGGAACGTCGTGAGATGAGTGTTAGCAGGAAGTCTTTGCCATGTTCAAGTGAAGTTTCCGGTGCGGGCGCTTCGGTGTTTGCCTCAACGTTGGATTCCGCGTCTTTCTTTTGCTTCTCGTGCCAGGACTGCAGCTGAATGTCATCCGGGGTAGCAGTTGGATCGACGACCAGACTGTCAGATTCCGTATCCGCTGTCTTGATGGTGAAGGGCCGTTGGCCGACGAAGCCCTGAATGACAGGGAGTACGAAGGAATGCTGACCGGCATCTATGAAAGGAGAGATGATATGTTGATTCCAGAAGAACTATCACATGGTCAGCTGTAGTTTCGCACGGGATGAGGAGGTGACGTACTAGAGGGTCGAATTGCTTGAAGAGTGGTAGATTAGAATTGGGTTGCTGCTGGCTAATGCCATGTGAAATGTCATAGTCGTAAGAAAAGAAGAAGTTGCCTGAGGAGAAATACATCTTGGTAGTTTGCAGGATTTTGGGCAGCAGGGCTACTGTCGTTGCATCCTTCTCACCGCCCAAGGCCTTCGGTATCGCCTCTGAGCTGACGATTTCTGGGACGTCCTTGCCACGGGTAGGTATCGCATCTGGCTTCGAAGCGCTTGTGGCCTGTTCTTCTTCCTTGGCAACTATCGAGTCGACATTCGGTGGCACATTCTTTGCAGCAAGATTCTCGTCTGAGCCTAGACCCTGCAGACGTCGGTTGTCTGCGCTCCAGCCCTTCCGCGAGAACCATTTGTTGGCGAACCTGCCGTAGACACCTCTGCGCTGTATGACGTCCTCGGCGACACTAGTTTTCTCCTGGGGACTGCCCTTCTGCCCCGTGACTGCATCCATGACCTCGCTTGCTGGAGGCGATGCTTCCTCCACCAATGAGTCCGTCACGCTAGGCGCATCATCGCTCTCGCTATCCGTATCGTCATCCTCCAGCCCTGGCGCATTATTGCGACGCTTCAAATGCTCCCGGGTGGCTGCGATGGCCTTGTCGGCGTCGGCTTGCGAGGAGAGCGGAATCAGCGCGACGCCAGTGATCTTGTAGATGGGCTTGCCGCGGACCTGCGCGACTTGTTCGCGATCGTATATGGAGATGAGGAAGTACGAAGTTGCGACCTTGAGGAGTCCTGAGCGTGGCGTCAGCCTTCGTAGTGACGCAATAGCTGGGTATGGCTTATGTCATACCAATTACGCCATGCGCTTCCACAGACACCGCCGCATTGTCTTCCTCGCGCTTATCCTTCAGCAGCGGCCCGACATTGCCCTTGTAGTCGACCTTGATGGCCTGCTGCGTCGACGGTGCATGGTGTCGCGGGGTACTAGGTTGGAGTATGAGGCCGTCGAGGGTGGCGAAGATGAGGAGTTTTCGAACAAGGGGTGGCATATTGCCGGCGCATTAGAATATTAGATGGAAGGAGAGTGGCATAAGGTCTGCTTTGGCGTGTCTAGACACTATGGTGGGCTGATGAGGATGACGTCTTTCTGCCATGTTCGCGCCAAGGCCTTCTTACCCCACGCGTCTTCTACGTCTGCCAACACCAACTTCATCTCGTGCGTCTCTGATCCATCCCCTGAAAAGGCGGTATACTAGAAGAAATCAATTCGAATAGCCGGGCCGGGTTTTATCACGCCTTGTTACTCTTTCGCGTACTCTCTCTGCGAACGGGCGACACCATACAAGGACACCATATAAGAGCGCAGGCTACATTGTCTATTTCGATCATCAACACCTGAAGCTGGGTACCATCGTGCTGCCTCTCTTCCATCCTTCCTTCGTTTTATCTTCATTCCTCTCCCAAGGATGGCTACCCATCTTGAGTGTCTCTCTCTCGTCTCTCTGCTCTTGCTTTTCTTCTTCATGTGCCTCCGATCACATCCTTCCGACCGCGCTGTGAAGCATGTTGTGCACTACACCCCTAGCCATCATGATATCCTGCCTTCCCATGCTTGATCAGACCATCAAGATATAGTGCACCTCCCAACTCGATGCCCATGCTCACTCGTAGTTTGTCCATGTTCTCCGGGATGGGGGGCCGTCAGCGAGCAAAAGCGATAGCACACGACTACCGTCTTCACCTTCACCACGACTAATGCGATGTCGCTTGTTCTGGTCCAGGTTTTTTTCTGCAACCCGCGCGAGCTTTTTACTCTTTTCACCCGTGCATGGAAACTACACACAACGAGCTTCGATCGACACACGCCCCGCGCGACAATCAACAGTCTGCGTGTAAGTAAGACCAATTACTACAGCGCTTTTGGTACACTGACACCACTTACAGTAAAGCTATGTCGCCGTCCGTGACCTCTGGCAGCTTGTTGCCGGCGTCTTTGCACACCATCTACCAAACGTGCAAGAACTGCGCTGTGACTTTAATCAACTGGATCATTCTACGTGGAATCGGACGTATCACGACGGGCAACACGAAGCCTACACGTCTAGCTGTACGTCGAATCGTGGAGCTGGCCGAGAAGATAGCCCAGAGGTTGATTCCGCCCCCGAAGTCGATCAAAGATGCTTTCAACATCGTTCTGGTCAACCGCAGCCCTCTCACTAGATATTACGGAGAGAACTAAGATACATGGTCTCGGGCCACGGCCACGGCCACGGCCACAGCCCGGCACAAGCACTTCAACGAGACGCTAGCACAAGCATACGAGATCCTCTTCCCTAAAGTCGGGCTATTACAAAAGAAAAAAAAGTCAGCTGCTACTTGCTCTGGGAATACGTTCGAGGCCGAAGAGCCTGCTCATCATCAGAATAGATTCGAAATCCTCAGTGAGCCGATCGAGCATGAGCCCGGATTTGAGGAGACAATTCCATGGGTATCGACCAGCGCAACCAGGAAACCAGTGGCAGAGCTATCTGCAATCGAATACGATCTACTCGAAGACGAAATCGCACTACATGCATAAGTTATCGAAGTGGAAGGCACAATCTCGAGCCTCACGAATACCTGGACTAGTGCGGCCAAGGGTGAGATTGACGTCACTCTCGCTGGCTACTTACCAACTTCAACTTCCAGATGATTCGCTCTGTAGCTGGCGACGAGGTTTTCTCACCGAATTCTCATGTAGAACCCCTTGCCCGATATATCTACACAAAGAAAGACGTTCTCCCCGCCGATCCCAGCAAACGAGAGCTATTCGAGACAGGCAAATTACACGTAGACACGGCTTCCAGGTTCGGCGACTTCAAAATTGATATCGGACTCATCTGGTCATTGGAATTCCTGACAGATTTTAACTCAAGCTTGTAACATGATAAACTGTTTATGGACACTCCCGATCGACAAACTCTCACGAGATATTTTTGTAGTCGAGCGGAAAAGAATTCACGCCTTGAAGCCTTTGTCACAACTACCCATGGACTTCAACAGCGATATCTTGACGGAGCAATCGATGTAGATGCATACCAGGAGAAGTGGGGTGCGCCCTTCCGAGGGAATTGTGTGCCTCAGGGATTGCGCATCGAATTCATCCTGCGGAGTGCCGTGAACTACCTTAGGGATGAATCATGTGGACTCGGAGAAATCAATTGGCATGGGCGATTGCCGTTATGCAACGAAGCAAACCTTCCCATAACGCTTTCTAAGGGCAATGAGAGAAGTGAGCCGGTATTTATGCTACATATGCTCTTGAGTAACTGCACTGCGTTTCTCTAGCATTTGCACCTTTACAACATGCTGCACAAGTGCAAGGTACAGTTCCTGGAACTTGCAGTAATCGAAGATCTTTGCAGTGCTTTTCAGCAAGAGGTCTTCATGAATGCGAAGGTCTGATGTTACCGGCCCGACTTACTCTACCCTTACCTTCCTCCAACGCATGTATATATAGCTCCCCTCGTTCATAGCTATTCAATCAACTTAGTCCTTCATGTCTCTCTCTCACCATACGTAACATCTGACCAACTAAAAACTTCACGTCAATTCTTTTACGCTACGGAGGAGCTGCACCACGTTCGAAGCACCGGAAATTTTGGTCCCATAGACTACTACGTCAACGATCGACACGATGATCGAGATCCAACCGCTGAAGAGGCTCGCATCTGTGGCCGGCGTCTGTCCCTCTTTCCGCATATATTCGTAGAAAACGCCTGCGGGGATGATCGGTTCTGGGATATCATCGCCACCAACGGAGAACCCGTCCGCTCTCACGGACGTTGATACGGATGGCTTGAAGAACAAGGATAAGATTGTGGACGAGAATTCTTTACCGGAACTTCTGCTCCAGACGAAAACTTGCATAGAGCGCGAGTTCACAGGCCCGTGCCCCGTGACCAAGATCAAGCTCTGGAAACTGTACCTGGCGTGACTGCAAGTTTGGAAGAACATTGCGATCAAATACGACGCTAGAGTGCTCGACGAGCTCAAGGACAATAGTCTGATGTCCCAAAGGATGATGATCGATCGTAAGGTCCACATCTGCTCAGCGATGTAATTTTTCGATCTCACCGCGCAGGAAGTTGAAAGGAAGATCCAGCACAAGAAAACAGCGGCAACACTCAATCATAATTTTTCCATGACGATGATGCGAGACTCACTAGTCAAGGTGTTCGGGGACAAGAAGATGGAAGATTTCTACTGGAAGGAGTTTTGAGAGTGATGAAAAGCTGTCACTAAGTAAGTAGCCCCGTAAATCAGGTTTAGTTGACCCGTTTCCGGACAAATCCTCGCTGCTACATGCTGCTATGCTTTCAGTACTTTCCCTCTCAAGTTTCACTCCCGCCCGGACGAAAATAATTCGCAACGAGCCACCTCTTGTATTGCTAACATACCTTAGTACAGCACTAGTAGGTCGCGTTACAAATTAAATGTCTAAGATGGTCTCACAGTCGTATAACGCTCGTATAAGCCTTTTCACACTTCTACAGCTTCACCTGCATTTCTTAAAACCTAGACGAACTTTTAGTGGGATTCGTGCTATGCCCGCCTTGGCAGGGTATTTTAATGACCTCATCACCCCGATCAAGTGTAATGTTCCGCAAGTGCTGTCGGAGTTAGCAGGCTAAGTCCGTGCATATCCCCAGCCTTGTTGACCATGGACGACGACGCGCTCCACTCTTGTTGCTAATCTGAGATCATCAACAAATGCTAGAGCACCTATGTCTGACGCTGTCTTCTAAGGTACCTGAATAAATATTCGCCTCCGTTTCTCTCTTGTTCTACGACACGATATCAGTCTTCATTAAACCAGCTTCTGCACACACTTGAGACATCATCCTCTACTTTGCCGCCAAACAACAGCTATATCTAATCCTCGTAACATGTCTTCTGCGTCTCAGAAAGAAATCGTCCTTGTCACAGGTAGCCTGCTCTCAAGCAACCTCGAGCCACAGATCTAACAGAATCCACAGGTGGAACCAACGGCATCGGTTTGGATACCGTGATATACATCGCCTCAGCCTCCCCTAATTACCACGTCATTGTCGGCGCACGCAATCTTTCCAAGGGGGAAACAGTCCTCAAAGACGTGCAAGCCAAGTCCAGCATCCAAGGCACCGTCAGCATCGTGCAACTCGACGCCAACGAGGACTCGTCTATCACCGCCGCGGCCAAGAAGATTGAGCAGGAGTTCGGCCGTCTTGACGTCCTCATCAACAACGCCGGTATCTGTCCCGAGACTGGCACTGAACAATGGCCATCTCGCCCCACCCTCCGCTCAACCTTTGAAACCAACGTCTTCGGACCCGCCGTTCTAACCGAAGCCCTCGTGCCCCTCCTCAAGAGATCCTCGGCACCAAAAATCATAAACGTCTCCTCCGTCCTCGGCTCTATCTCTGCCATTTCTGACCACAGCGGTGCTTCCTCCCGTGCTACGTTCCCCGCATACCGCATGAGTAAGACTGCGCTCAACATGTTGACAGCGTACCAGTACTGTCAGCTCAAGGGGGACGGCTTCAAGGTCTGGACGTACTGTCCTGGGTTTGTGGTTACGGATCTGGGGCGCGATAGGGAACAGAGGAAGGACATGGGCGTTGAGAGTTCGGAGACGAGTGCGAAGGGTTTGTTGCAGATTGTTAGGGGGGAAAGGGACGCGGATGTAGGGGGGTTTGTTGCGAGGTACGGGCAAAAGTATGAGTGGTAGGGTGGGGATGTGCTAGGGAGGGTGCCTAGGTAGAAATTTATAGAGATTGGTATTAGTCCAAGAAGAAACAGCTCCATCGCAGGTATCATGCGTTGTGGGTGTTTTTGAGTCGTTGGTTAAAGTTGTAGCGAGTGAAGTTCCCTTACACCCCACTCTCTCAAAACCTCCGAACTTCGTCATCCCAACCACCATCGGCCCTTCAATAAATCCTCACAAACTCATCAAATTTTACACGACAATGGATTAAAAATGTGCGCCGTTATTTTCCGTCACTTCTCCCGCCTGCCATGCTGAACAGGGCTACGAAGATGCCACGTGGGCGCATCAGCCAATCGCTGTCAGTCTTCAGCGCACGCATGCAGGGATGAGCTGCACGACGACGACTTCAACTCTTGAGAGTTAGCACACGGGAACACAGGTATGGCACATAAAAGCCGAGCCATGCTGCTCGCAGCTTTGCTCTTCCTTCTGTGTGCATTCGTCTTGTACGTAGAATTCGCAGCGGACGAGACAAGCAACATGTTGGGTTCATTGGTAAGGTATCCTCCATCGTACGAATTTTAATGGTTGTTAATTATAATAGGCTTCTGCGAGCTTCATGCTCTTCGCGCGTACGAATTCCATCGACTAAGACGGACCAAAGCTAACAACAACCTAGAAAGCGCGTTGGCATCCAAGTCCGAAATCCGTTTCAACCACATCCAAGTCATCGGAACACACAACTCCTACCACCGTGAAGTCTCTCTTGCCGAGCGCGCAGTATTTGAGAAGTACGTTTCGTCGCCAGAAGACTACTACTACTCGCAAGCCGAGCTGGACAAGCAATTGGAGTACCAATCCGTTCGCTCGTTCGAGCTCGACTTGCACTCTGATGAGAAGGGTGGCCTATACTACCCTCCAGTGATCTGGACGCTGTCGAACTTGACGAACGCTACTACGCCGTACAATGGCGACATATTGAAGAAGCCTGGAATCAAGGTCTTCCACGTCACAGACTTTGACCCAGATGCCGTATGTCACACATTCATTGATTGTCTGAAGCAGCTCAAGAGCTGGTCCGACGCCAACCCAAAACACGTCCCCATCACCGTCGATCTCGAGCTGAAGACCGACGCACCAGCATGCCAGCTCGGCGGTGCCTGCCCCGGCGAAGCAACAAACTGGACACTGCCCCGCCTCCTCAACGTCGACGCAGAGATCCTCTCCGTCTTCCCCAAGAAACAACTCATCCGCCCGGACGACGTGCGCAAGGGAAATCTGACGCTCGAGCAATCCATCCTGCAGCACGGCTGGCCCCTTCTAAACGACATCCGCGGCCGTTTCATGTTCTACTTTGACAACGACCCGATGCCCAGCGATGCGAACTCCCCGCGTCAACTCTACCTCAGCGGCGCGCCGTCCCTTGAAAACCGCACCGTCTTCACCAACGCCCTTGAAGGCTCGCCCGACGCTGCCTTCATCAAGCACAACGAGCCCCGCGGCAATGACACGGCTGAGATCCAGCGTCTGGTCAAGAAGGGATACCTCGTCAGAACGCGCGCCGATGTTCCCATGGACACTGTGCTGAACCGCACGACGGAGATGAGGGACCGGGCGTTTGAGAGCGGTGCGCAGATTGTGAGTACGGATTTCCCGGTCTGGGGGATGAGTGCGCGGTGGGGGTGGGATTATGCGGTGAGGCTTGATGGGGGGAAGGTGGCGAGGTGTAATCCGGTAGTTGCGCCCAAGGGGTGTAAGGACAGCGATCTAGTATAATAAGTGCGACTGCAGAGTACAATGTAAATACAACGGCTGCGCGCGCGCGGCATAGAGTCATGATGATTGGAATCGCAGTATCTTAACTCTTTCTTCCTGTATATCAATCTTGCGGAGCTGGTTTTGGCGCTAGACCAATCTACTCTTGAGGTGTAATGTCATTGTTCGCTAATAAGGTCTATACCTCGCACTTCCCTTTATCTGCGCATCTTTCTCACTTCTTGCTGCTCGTCGCCATCATTCCCGCCCTTATCCTCAAGCTACAGACTATTAGCATAACTAGCTTCACGGAACTGTGCGAGTTGACTTTAGACAATATCTTCAGTACCACATGCTTAAGTGCTATATCCATCGTTACAAGGTGCTAGCATGCTCCCACTTCTTCTCGTTCGTCCTTTCAACCCCCTCCCTATCCCCATCCCCATCCTCACCCACATCGATATGTGTTTCCGTCATTACAGTTTCGCGCTCATGTGGGCGTGCGCTTTCAATGCATCGTCGATAGCGGACATAACCTGCACCAACTTCTCTTCCTGCAGCCTCGGCGCGACAACCTGTACGCAAAGTGGCGTGCCCATGTAAACTGAGCGATCGAAATCTGTCCCTGCAGTTTTGTTAGCACGTCGTGAACCTTGACCTGTCTCTCTCTGTCTCGGTTTACTTACAAAGCTTCCTATTCGCCTTGTCCCAGCTGCCCAGAGGCTCCCTCGCGGGCATCTCACCCTTCATGTCCGCTTTCTCGAACATGCGCACCGGCACAACACCCGCCGGATAATCCAGCAACACAAACGAACTCGTGTAGCTCACACCGTTATACCGGTCGATCGGTGGAACAGGATGCGGCGCAACCGGACAAATAAACGCATCGATCTCGCCGTTCTTATCCTTCCAAATCTTCAAGAACTTTGTCCTCAACTGCTCGCGCTTCCCGTGAAGTTCTTGGACTTTGAGGAGCTCCATGGGCTTTTTGCGCTTGAGCCGTGTTAATAGCCATGGGGAGAGTGGTTCGGCGGCGGATTCTAGGATATCGAACATGTAGTTTCCGCCTTCGACGCCAAAGAGTGCGTTGGCGAGGGATTGGCATTGTGAAAATAAGGGCGTGATGTCCATCTCGACGACTTCGATGCCGGCTTTGAGCATTTTGGCCTTGACTTCGTCTAGTATGCGTAGGATGGGTGGGTGCGGGTCGATCACACCGTCTCGTCGCACAACGCCGATCCTCAGCTTTCGGCCTGCAGGGCTGAGGGAAGACCATGGCGATGGCACAACATCCGGGTGCATCGTCCACGGCTGCTGTTCTAACACTGCGCGGAAGAAGAGCTCAATGTCGCGCATTGAGTGTGCCAGCGGCCCCGCACTAATTGGTATCCCGATCTTGCTTGCACCTGGGAGTGCGCCACTTTCTTTACCAGCGCAGGGTATGCGTTCCCAACTTGGCTTGAATCCGTACGTCCCATCGCACATTGCTGGAATCCTGATACTACCGCCGATATCTGTGCCTACCCCTAGTACCGACCCGCGCATAGCAAGCAAAGCACCCTCGCCGCCTGAACTTCCACCCGCGGTGACGGCAGTGTTGAGCGGGTTGATGGTACGCCCGAAGACGTTGTTGTGCGAGTCCAGAGCCATGAGTGTTTGCGGAACATTCGTCTTGCAGTACAAGACTGCGCCGGCATTCAAAAGACAGTCGACTAACACAGCGTTCTCTGTTGCCGGCTTGAAGCATAGAGCGGCGAGGCCAATGGACGTATCATATCCGCGGATCTGAAACGTATCTTTGAGAGACACTGGGACGCCGTGGAGAGGGCCTAGTGGTGCTTTGCCGGACGCGAGATGGGCGTCGAGCTCTGATGCCCGTTTGAGGGCATCGTCAAAGAAGATTTCTGTGAGACAGTTGGTGAGCTGATGGGCGACGGCTGCTCTCTAGCGGTGATTTAGTCCTGGAACAAGGTGATGCATAGCTTCTCCAAGACTTGCTCACCTTGCAGAATGCTCGCGCGACTTGTACACACCCCAGTCTCTTCTCCCTGATGGCTTCCGCCAGCGAAACTGCATCATACTCCTCGGTGATGCTCAACTCGTCGTTCGTCAGTAGTCCACATGCCCGCGGAATGGTGATATAGTTGGTGACATGTGGCGAAGGTAAGCTGGTCAATCTCCACTCTGACGGTATCCGCCCATATTGCTCGTCTTTCTTCTGCCACGAGACGGCTGCAACCTGGGTTTCGGGCTGTAACTTCTCCTTGGACATTGCGCGGGGTGTGGTTTGGTGATGCTGGTCTAGCCGAGGCTCTCCGGGCATGTAAGCCGATTAGGAAAACATTGGCAGGACGCCCTAGCGCAAGGCAAACGAGGTTCGTTGGCGCTTAGACACCAACGTTGACAGTAAAGACGTATAGGGACTCTCTGCGTGTTTAGCGACTGCCGTGCTGCTACATACATCAGCACGGCACTCCAGGGCTCGCTGGCGTCTAACATGCGCTTGTCACCCCTGTCACGCACGCGCCATGCATTCGAGGTCGCCCCCAGAATATTTTTCCGCTTTCCGCTAGGCAGCTGGAGATTGGACTCTCCACGACGACGCCCAGACCGGGCCCTGTTGCTGGGCCACTGCATTGCTAGACCTCCCATCGCCTTCGCCTTCGTTCTCTGCATCTTCACCCCAATTCTTACCCTCGCCCCCGATCATACTCTCACGCAATGGCTGCCGCCAACATCACGCTGACCACGGGCCACCCGTACTACCCGATTGAGAAAGAGATCGTGGGCTATCTCGCCAACAAATGGACCACGGTAGAGCTACTGACCATGTTCTCTGCTGGCTGCGTCGGCATCTTCGGCGTCACGTACGCCGCGGTCAAGCGACTGAGGCCGAACGCTAGCACTGGAGACCTCACCACGATTATGTGGTTTGTGCTGTGTGGCTGCATCCACTCGTTCTTCGAGGGCTACTTTGCCTACAACTTCCGGCACATGGGGGGCTTGAACGATCTTTTCGGCCAACTGTGGAAGGAGTATGCGCTCAGCGACTCGCGGTACCTGACGCAGGACGCCTTTGTGCTGTGCATGGAGACCGTTACTGCTGTACGATTGCCCTACCCCCTTGCGCCCTTGACAATCACCACCCTACAAACACTCAACAGCTGACACGTCTAGGTCTTCTGGGGCCCCGGCTCCTTCCTCACTGCCTACCTTATCTCCATCGACCATCCGCTGCGCTACTCGGCCCAGCTCATCGTCTCGCTCGGCCAGTTCTACGGCGACGTGCTGTACTACGCGACCTCGCTGTTCGACCACTACATCCTCAACATGTCATACTCGCGCCCCGAGCAGTTCTACTACTGGGGCTACTTTGTCCTGATGAACGCTTTTTGGATCGTCATCCCGGGCTACCTCATGTACCAGAGCGTGATGGCCACATGGAGCGCGTTCGCGGCCGTCAACGACGCGGCGAAGCTGATGGAGAAGGTCGGCAACAACGGCTCGATCAAGAAGCGCAACTAGGGGAGCGCCTTTGAGGTTGAGTTGGCAGAGAGGCTTCTGGGTACGCGTAGACGGGTTGCGTTCAAGGAGACGTGCGATAGCGACGGTATATTATTATGGAATGAGGGAACATTGTTGTTGTGGGTTGGGAGCGTGTTCTGCACATGTGTATGGTATTTTGATAACCTAGATTTGTATCTTCGGCTTATGTCGGTCGCTGCATCATTGGTCTGCATTAATAACAATTCACATGTGCGTGAATAGAATGGTTGGGGATAGTGCATTTTGAACACTCGTGTTGGTATGCTTCTGTACGATCGTACGGGTGATAACAGTAACGAAGTTTGTCTCAGTGATGTTATTCTATTGCTATGGATGTGGGTGCTGAGATGTATATACTGCTTCGGTGCGACCGTGCAAGTCGGACCGAAGTAGGATCGAGGCGCAACAGGATGTGTATAACTACAACTTGACAGCATAAAATATTACTGTTGACAAGTTCGCGTAGCATAAAAGCTACGTTCTTACGTCACCTAGACCCTTAAAGTAGTGCTTCTCACTCATCAAAAAGTGGGACCCTAAGATTACCCTACTTGCAGACTACTATATATTAGTGCGCCGACCTGTTGAGGAAGCCATGTACAAATCTCTCGAAAAACTTGCTTTCCCTTCAACAACCTGCCATGATGTTTGTTCAATCTCCGTATATACTACATCTTCTCCTCAACCTCATCACCACCACAACAGCCCTTACCCACACCATCCACAATGCAAACCCCCCATACTCGCTCCAAATGGCCCACTCTATCATCTCCCGCAACCAAGGCATCCTCACCAGCCAAACAGACGTTTCCGCCCTCCTCCAAGCAGGCTTCACGCAAAAAGCATTGTACCAAGTTCTTCAAACATACATGTACCCCAACAACACGCTAACACGCGCCGTCAACGCGTATACAGCCAAGAGCGTGGACTCAGTGGTCCCAGTGGTGTCGAATGCGACGAGGGATACCGGGTACCCGCTAGACCGGCTAAGCAGTGGAAATGCACTTTTGCGGCTGTACGAAGAGACGGGGGAAGCAGGGTATAAGACAGCCTTGGAAGCTCTCCGCACGTCAATAGGTCTCCAGACTCGGAACGCACAAGGAGGGCTTTTGTATTATGTGTATCCTGGGTGGAGTTATTTGGATGGCATGTATAGTTTTGCGCCGTTCTTGACGGGTTATGCTGTGGATTATGCAAAGAAGGAGAAGACGGATGAAGAAGCGTTGGATAGGGCGGTTGAGGATGTGATGCTGCAGTTGGACCTGCTTTGGCAGCACTGTCATGTGGAAAAGAGTGGGTTACTGGTTCATGGGTATGATGATGGGAAAACGGCGGTTTGGGCCAACAACAGCACAGGCGCGTCTCCGCATGTCTGGGGCAGGAGTCTGGGCTGGTATTCCATGGCGCTGGTTGATACGATGGAGATTCTTTCCACCACGGACAACACATCACATGTGCTACCGGAGAAAACACAAAAAGCGAGGTCTTACATCCAAGCCCGGTTTCGCGAACTCGTGCCCGCGGTCGTGGCGGCCGTCGATGCGAAAACAGGGGCGTGGTGGCAGGTCATGGACATGCCGGGCAGAGAGGGGAATTATGTGGAGAGTAGTGCCAGTGCTATGTTTGTGTATAGCATACTCAAGGGCGTGAGGTTGGGCTACCTTTCCGGGAACGAGACCTCACGTGGGACGGGAAATATAGATGTCGCGACGAGAGCGTACGAGTACATGGCGGATACGTTTGTAGTGCACAATGGGAACGGGACACTGGGGTGGAATGGTACGGTGGGGGTGTGCAGCTTGAACTCGAGCGCAAGCTATGAGGTATGTTTGTTCCTTGGTGGGTGTGGGCGGTGCTAACGATGGTGTAGTACTATGTCGGGCGGCCGATTGTATATAACAGCGTACTGGGGTCTGCGGCGTTTGTATTGGCGAGCTTGGAATATGAGAGGGTGGAGGGGTGATGCACTAGTTATAAAGACATGGATGTCAAGCCATTGTTTGTTGATCAAATCGTGGTCAACGTGGATCCTAGGCAAGCATGTCTGTCATGGGGGCCTCGGAACCATGACCCTGTCGTACGAGAGCTGTCTCAGCCATTGTATGGAAACAAGAGGCTGGACTCAACTCGACTTGCGCTGCAGGCGATTAATAAGAAACCAAGCAATATCGTGTCTTATCGCATTGCTTGTCGCGCAGGGAACGTGCATGCAGGTGGATTTGCGTTCCCGCCCAGTTTTTTGCGGCTTCGCTTCATGGCACCGGCCATCTAGCAGCTCGCTCCCACTGCGCTACCTTGACCACCCTCACCCTCATGGGGTGGCAGCTTTCACCACCACCCACCCATACCCTCGCTGCCGCCACTCGTGATTACGCCGTGAGAGGCTGACTGCGGGGCTACTGTCAGCGTAGCTCTGGAAACGCCCCCCGTCACAGCACCGAAAACACCACAACACGCGCAATCCAACTTCCACGCCCCGACGTCCCTGCGACGGCTGCACGCAGCTCCAATGCCCGCAAGACTCGATGCCCGCTTCCCCCCCGCCCAGTGACCCTGATACACCCGCTGGACAGCAGAGACATGGCACGCCGGGCAAGAAAATGGGCGCGACGGACACACAGACGGGCATGGACGGCAAGGACTTCGCCAAAGCCATTGGCATCAACCGGCCGGCAAATGTGCGTGACAAGATAAAGCGCTGGCAGCAGGAGGTCGATCCCGACACGGCGGGCGCAGACAAGGCGGGCGCATCCGCAGTAGAGACCAGCCCCAAGCCTGCTCCCTCACCGAAGCCGCCGACGACACCCAAAGCGAAGCCGCTGGACGCCAAGCCCAACTGGAAGCCCTCGCACGCGGCGAGGAAGTCGGCTGACGTCAGCCCGGAACGGCCCAGCAGCGCAAAGAAGACGCCCGTCGTCCACAACGAGCTCGACGAGGATCTGCTGACGGCCACAGCGCCCAAGAAGCGCGTCATCAGTGATTCGCGTTGGCGTAGCAAGCAGTCGCCGCCCAAGGACACAGGTCGTCCCGCACCAAAGACCATCCCCAACGCCTGGGTGCGCCCCTCGAAGATCGTCAAGAACGAGAAGCCCATCCCCGACGAGATCAGCCCGCCCCCGCCAAAGCCAGTGCCACCCAGCACACCCCAGCCGAACCCGCTGCTGCCGCTTGTCTCATACATAGGCAAGAGCACCGGCCAGAAGAAGGCGCCGCTGAAGGAGCGGAGACCGTCGAAGCCGTCCAGCGCTGAGAACGAGCAGCGCCCGATCAGCAGCGGTTCGCGGAGCGGCACGGGGGCGAAGAGCGCGGAGAATCTGCTTAGTTCAGCATCGCTACCGCCAGAGCAAGAGAAGAACGAGATTGTCAAGGTGCGCCGCAGACGGCGTGCGCAGACATCGCCGCGGGGTTCTCTGTCGGCTGAAGATCTTGTGCCCTACAAGCATCGGCCCGCGCGCAAGTCGGAAACGTCCCTCAGCGAGGATCCCGCGCACATCGTCACAGTCGAGTTTGACGAGAGCAAATCGGGCATCACATCGCCCCGGGACGACGAGTTACGCGAGAGACGGCGAAGGCGGCGTCCGAGGAGCCAGGGTGACCGCACCGCAGACGAGTCACCCCGAGGTCTCCCGAAGCCCCGACGGAGACGAAGCCGCAGGTCTTATCCCAAGTCCGACGAAGAGCCTGCCTTGCCCCGACCGGCAGGGCCAGCGCCAGAGACACCACCCACCAAGGCCTCGGGAAACCGCCTAGAAGCCTGGCTCAGCAGTACCCCAGATCCCTTCGTAGAGTCAGGTTCGCGGCGCAGGCGGAGGTCGAAGGAATCTGTGTCAACACTCGACCCGCCCCCACAAGCCGACAGGTCAGATGTCACTTCATCGACCGAAATTACTGCCTCTACCGACGTCACTGCATCCACCGAGTCTACGCAGGATGAGCCCATTGAAGAGCCGCGCCGACGCAGCAGTGGAAGTGGCAGTAGGCGGCGACGAAGACAGCTCAGCCGCGAGATCACAGTCGACACCCACATTTCCGACGATACCCCATCCACCGTCATTTCCGACGCTACAACCGAGACATCCGCGCAAGAGACCATCAGCGAAGTATCGCTCACCCCAACGCCGACACTGAAGCGCCGCGGTGCGAAGCGCAGCCAGTACTCACCCACCAAGGGTCGATCCATGTCCTCGCCTCTTCGCGAGACCACATTAGTAGACGATGCGCATCCAGACAACACTACAGACATGGACGCAGCCTCGTCTACGCTCTCTTCATCGGTCGATGCATCAGCGATAGACCTCCCAAGCATCTCCTTGCGACCGCGACCTCTCAATGGGCCGCGCAAGTTTCCTTCCAAGGGCAAGCGTCTGTCTACCATTGCTTCGGTAGAGACCTTCGGGACAAAGAGGCAGGCAATGCAGCCCTCTGAAGTGGCAGGATCAGACACCATCACGACATTTTCCGAGGAAACCATGACCATCTCAGAAGCACTTGCATCCGAAGTCGGATTGCACCTTAACCCAGAAACATCGACAATTGTCAGTCGCAAGAGCACCAGGCGGAAGAAGCTTGCCAGCCATGCCGATCTTATCTCAGTGCTTTCCATGCCCAAGGCAAGTACGAAGAGCATTGTGTCCGCTCGAAGCATCCGTACAAACAGGAGTCGCCTAGCGACTGCCTCCATTACCGACATCATGAAGGAACTCTCCGCCGACGAAAGCAAATACATGCGGGAGCTTCGTACCCTCGTCGATGGTGTCATCCCAGTCCTCCTCAGCTGCGTCCTTTCCAAATCCGATTCCGCCCTCGCCGCCGGATTGTTCTCCCGTTCAGCGAACACAGACCCAATCGATGTTACCAAGCCCATTGTTGATATGGGTATTTGTCTGGAGCGGCTGAAGACGCTGCACAAGCGCGTTCCCAAGGAGGATTCCGATGCACTCGTTTCCTGGGCTCAAAGCGCACAGCGTGTCTACTACGACTACATCGCCGCCTGGCGTCTCGGCTTCCAAGATGTTGTCATCAGTCTCGCACCGGCAGACGATGATCCCTTCAAGCCCGCAAAGGTGGTGAACGGGCCTGAGGACGGCGCGCCATGGGATGAAGGCATGCCGCGCAACGCCGAAGGATACGTCGTCAATGGCGATGGTGAGCGTGTTGATGTGGCGTACATGCTCAAGCGGCCACTAGTGCGGTTGAAGTATCTGGCTAAGAGCTTGAAGGTATGTTGGCAACATTGCACCAAGCATTTACACGAATGTACTGACTATGGGAAGGGCATAAACCATTTGAAACCATCCGAGCGCGTAGAGAAGATCTCCGATATTTTCCAAGACTTGGTCACTACTGCGCGCAAGCGGTCGAACGACGAACAAGCCCGCCTCGAAGATGAAGCCGCGGCCAGCGTTGATCCCACCCGCGCACGCGACCCTCGAAGCCTTGCTCCTCTCGCCGGCGTCCGAGTTGATCAAACCCGTTGCGTACGAGCTAGAGATCACTTTGACCTGCATCTATATCATTCCAGCGGTCAAGAGATCAGTTGTCGCGTAGAGATTCTAATCCGCGACGATGCACCGGGAGCAGGGAAAGGAGGCGACCTTCTGTTTTGCGAAGTTGATTCTACCGGGCGATGGCTGCTTCTTCCGCCCGTCCAACACAGTCGTATATCGGCTCGCAACGGTGACGTGGTGGGGGAGATTATCGTCATGATCCGCGGGAACCAGGCCGATGGATCCGAATGGAGCGAAGTCATGTCGCTGATATCGGACGATGAACAAGCTGGCTTCGAATGGGTGCAGATGCTCGGTCTCAACCCCATACCACCACAAATCTCTGAAGTCAGGAAGACGCAGAGTGCGTTCAGCAAATCGCCACTACCACTAAGCAGCCATGCATCTTCTTCTTTACTCTCGGCTACAACAGAGTCGACAATTCCTCAAAAGAGTAGAACGCCGAGCCCGCACGAGGTTGAGATCCCCATTGGCGAACAACATACCGAAGTCTCAAAGGTGTGGCACTACGATACACCTGAAAGACGAGCCCATTCCCGTACCGTGTCACCAATCACCCCCCCTAGCGGTGATAGTTCCCTGGTCAGCCAAGCGTACAACGTGAGAGACCTTTCACACTCAGAACCACACACTCCTATTGAGAGCATGTACATGGCCGATCAACTCCCGAGTGATCCCGATCGAACTCCTCGTAGCCTCCACGAAGCTGCGCGAATAGCCGATAACGGTTCGCCCTCCAGTCTCAAGCGAACAAGAGCGAAGAGACTCTCCAAGAACCTCACTTCTTCACCGGGTTCATCGCGACCATCGCGGCAGATCACCCTTGATGATCCTATTGAGCCAGTCGAGGCTAATAAGATCATAGAGGAAGACGTAAAGCCGCGTAGGAAATCTACCAAGCGTCGACCTCAATCGCTTCCAGCTGCACCTTCGACGGTTTCGCAGTCGAGCAAAGGCTTCAGTGTCTGGATGCCGTCATCCGAAATCGATGATTCAGACGAGTCTGATGAGGACGGCCAGAGTATCGAAGATTCGACAATCTCGCCACCTGGCTCACCACCCCCACAACGACCACAAGCGCATAGAAGAGTGTCTTCGGTGCCTTCGTTGGAATTGCCGAGCATACCTAGGCAAAGGAAGTCAAGCCAACCTACAACTCCTTCTAGAGACCTTGAAGTCGATGATGAGGATGATCGAGATGTATCAGTTCCGGCGCCCCTGAAGCTGCTCAAGAAGAAGCGCGACATAGTCGTTGAAGACATCGCAGAACCTGAGGCAAAGGGAGAGGAGGCGCCTCCTACACCGCCACATCGATCGCCTAGTCCGGCAACACCTGTAACACTGAAGGACTCTAAGACGCCCGTCTTCACCCCAACTTTACCAGGACTCAAGAACAAGCGACGCTCTTCGTCCCCCCTAAAACACGAGTACGAGCCGTCCACCTGCACTGAGATCTCTAGTGAGAGCGAAGAAGACACCGTCTCTGATGAAGAGGTGGACGAGTCAGACGAAGATAGCCTCACATCCGAATCTTCGGAAGACGAGTTGGATGATGACGTACCCATGCCGTTGATGCCCGTCGGATACACCGGACCCCGTGGTTACGCCGCACGCCCATACTCCGCTGGAAGAGAGACCAGACCCGCAGCGCCAGTCGACACACCAGAAGATGAGACGAAGAAGTTCCCCAAGGTTTCACCTCCCGCCTCGATCTATACTCTTCCCAACGGCACAATCACACCATCTCAGTCTGCGTCGAATACACCCTACAGGGCTGTTCCGCAGGGTACCGGCAAGGCTTCAAGAACAATTGCATCCATCTTCGCATGGTCTGACGAAGGTCGATGGGACAGCTTGCACCCAGACGAATGCAGCATTGTCGTCACGCCAGGTAAAATCGAGGTATTCGAAATCAGCATTAATCATTCCAAGCCTTTCATGGCAGACGGCGATGAGATCATCACACCAGAAGGACGTGCTCCCCTAGTTGCGGTTGAGCTTACCCCTCTGGTGCCGCTACGTAAATCGACGGCCATTGATATCTCCATTCGTTCGCCGCCCACTGCAGAATCGCGAATCAAGGCTGGCAACAACATCATGTTGCGGAGCCGCAATGCAGCAGAGTGCGCGCAACTGTACGCTATGATTAACCAGTCGCGTATCAACAACCCTACCTACCTTGCACTTCAGAACGCGCGCGGACCGTATGGACAGACAAGCTGGGCCGAGGCAATGGACCGCCAGAACTCAGCGCGGACGAACGCAGGAGCATCTTCTGGGTGGCTCGGAGGCACACTGGGCAGAAGAAGCAGCTACCGAAAATCAAGCACACGCGCTGCTTCCATCTCCGCAGCCACCGAATCTTCCGTCGGCACCATGAACACCGCCCTCCGTTCCGCACTCGGGCGTTTCTCTTTTGGCAAGAGCGGCATCTTCAGCATCCGCAACTCAACCCTCGGATCTCGCAGCACAGGCTCGTCGTTCGACAGCGGCTCAAATTCCAACCCTGGGTCCGGCGCATCGACACCAAACGGCGAGGCAGGAAGAGCACTCGGCGCACCTGCCGGTATCACAAACACAAAGTGCCGACTCTACGAACGAGAGAGCCTGAAGAAGTGGCGCGACATGGGCAGCGCAAGGTTGACCATCATGCTGCCCTCTCCCAACCCAAGCATACCTTCATCGCCAACAAACTCACGACAACGCGCTCCAGGTATAAGAGACCACACGCAGGAGAGGCGCATTCTGCTAACCGGCAAGAAAAACGGCGATGTCCTCCTCGACGTCACTCTATCCGAGACGTGCTTTGAGCGCGTAGCTCGCAGCGGGATTGCGGTCAGCGTGTGGGAAGATCACATTGACGAAGATGGGCAAGTGGGTGGTGTAGCCAAGACAGGGGGTGTGTTGGGGGCTACGGCGAGGGTCTTTATGGTACAGATGAAGAGTGAGAGGGAGGCTGCTTATTGCTTTGGGCTTTTGGGAAAGCTGAGGTATTAGGCATATGAGAGGGGAGGCCTCAGAGGGGAGAGAGATGGGGGGAAGAGGACGAACGGACGACGAAACGAAGCAGCGACCAACGGCCATTCATCTATGCGTATTACCACCACATGGTGAGCATGTTTGGGTTATTTGTTTCTTTCTACAAGCGGAGGCGTTTTACGATACATACACGGGATTTCCTTGTTAATTCTGCGATACCAAGTCAGCTATATCCCCCTCTTTCCCTTTTCTAGCAAAGCAAGGGTTTTTGCCTTGCAACTATGGGGATTTTATTTTGGAAGTGTTCTGTAATCAATCTACCCTTTGTTATTACCTTTGTAGGGTATTCTTCTGCGCTGTGTATGTGGGCTTCGAGGCTTCCTTGACCGTTTGTCGGCATGCATGTTTATGTTTATAAAGCGGGGTTAATTTGTTAACCTGTAGAGCCGGGCGGGGGGGGAGGTGTATAGTGCATTTCTTTAGTTTTACGTTTACGTTTAACACTATGTAGCTGTGTAAATAAGAAGGAGAAGAGGATACGCATGTGTAATAGTCTCTAGTGGGTTTACAACGAAAGATAACTACGTAGTAAATAGGAAGAAGCGTCTATCCTCCTAAATTTAGGCTACGTAGCAGAGTATAACTTACGGCATTTATGTACTAGAAAAAAGCACAGTTTCTACTCTGCAAGTAACAATAGGAGTGCCGCTAGAGAGAAGAAACCACTTAAGCTAGACGGTAAAACCTTCCCTATTATCTATTAGTTCCTCTTAGGTGTTCCTACTAGGGTGGTGGAGGTTTCGGTTATCAGCTAGGCAGTTGACCTAGGCCTCGAGTTCACCACACGCATTGTTGCAGGCTCTATGGGCATGTCGGTCAAGAAGGGTCTGGAGAAAGGTGTGGGTACGACCGTACGGCCGTGCTATGGCTGGTGCATGCTTGAGTACAGACGCGAGCTCCTCGCGGGTGACGGGTAGATACCGTCCCGTCGGCTGCTGGACAGCGGAGTGCTCGTGGTATGACTGGATTATATGAGCAGGCAAGTTCAGTCTTCGTTCTTTGTGACTAGCGTGGCTGCAAGGAACTCGAAGGGTACACGTTTGTGGGGAAAGGTGGAGTAATTCAGTGTCGTTCTGGAAGCGTCTGACTCACGAGGTCATGAATGTTCAGTCTGACTAATGTGCTCTCAGGATTGGTAGGTCGATGGCGAGGTGCTGAGTCGTGATTCGCGACGGTAAAGTATACATAACTCTCTCCCGCTAGCAAAGTATTCCCAATACTAGGCCTTTCATGGCAGCTAGGTGCTCATACGCTGGCATAAACGTCGGTCAAGCCATGGTTCGCAACAGACAGCAACCCAAACTACCCATCAGTCCAACCTTCCCTACAAAGCAGGCGCTCCCCCATATATTAATATGTCGTACCAAAACAGCAGAAATCTCAACTACGCCCAAACAACTTCAACAGCGAGACTTCAGATTGCCCGCACCCTCTTGCTAAAATCAGGAACAATAAATTTACCAATCTCCTGATCGCACGCGAGTAAGAGGATGAGCGGACAGACGCTTACTTATTCGGGCTGCATCACGGTGTTTGCGTTTTGGACTTCGGATGGGACGCGTGACAGTGCTCGGTCGTATCCTGCCGATACACCGCATACTATGCTGGATAGAAAGAATTACATTGTTATCAAGCAAAATGTAATTACGAGTGGGGTCACGGAGGTTCCTGTCCTTAGCGTCGACTATGAGAGGAAGATTAGAACTGTGGTTGTGGCAGAAAGTTTGGGTATGGAGACGAGGGGATGAGGGTTGGGCCGAGGAGTGGGTGGTTTATGGTTGAGGAGAAGGTGGTTGTTGGTGGGCTGTAAGGGGGCAGTGAGGAGATGCGGATGGGAGAGATGGAGAATGGATACTTATTAGAGTGGACAAGATGTCAACAACTGCATTTGAGAACTGTTATGATTGTCCTACGAAGTAGACGGTCATATTTATATACATGAGGTGTACGCAAGTATATGACACAAATGGAACATGAATGAAAGTGATAGAACATGCTAGAAGGTCGAGCCAAGAGAGCATTGGCAGAGCCAAGAGGCATCGGTCCGGTAGCAACAACGACGACCGTAGCTTGGTAACAGATACTGATTGTTCACGAGCGCGATGGCACTGGAGAGGAAGTATTCAGGAGCTGCATACGGGGAAGGAGAAGGTTGCGCTAATTTCAGGAGGATTAGTTAGGTTTCGTTTGTTTTTCTTCATGTTCAAGCAGAATAGTTTCTTAAAATCCAAGTGTAGGATTCTGTGGTAACTTTTCAACGCTGTTCTCTTCATAGCCACCCGTCATTCATTCAGGTTTCATCTGTGGAAACATCAAACAATTGTCCCTTCAAGTCTGACATCTCATTATGGCGAGCAAATACAGACATTAAGAGGGTGAAGTAACGAATAACCTAGCACTGAGATAGAGAGCTGGGCGTCGTTTAGAGAAACTCCTGAATACCTCTTAGGTTTGCTGTGAGATTCTAGTGGCATTGCGTGCTTAGACGTCGCCGCACCTGAAATTTGTGAACTCATGACCTAGAAAGCTATACACGCAAACACTGCGCCTATCATATAGGACTGAAGATGCATGCCGTTTCTTATAAGCTCATCTATACACTCTAGCGTGCCATTTTTCAGTTTTAATATAAACTAGCTTTGTAGTGCAAGAACGTGGTTATTTTTATGTTATAGTACCTCTTTCACCTTGACTTTCAGTTTCGTGATGCCATCAATGGTTAGCGACATGAGCACGCCTGGGCGGTTCAATTCCTAACGACGCAGCGCGCGCGTGACCGTCTCGTGCGTGACTCTTTTTCTCTACGGTACGGCGGTTAGCGTAGAACTTCCTTGCCGTGATTCTCTGTCACCCTGAGTCTCTTTCACTCCATCACTTCATCTCAAGCCTTTTACCCTTCACTAACTCATCTAGAGCTTTCTTCACCTTCTTAAACCCGCCACTGGGCCTTAGCTTCTGCCCACTACTTCCACCTTTGAACTACCACCATTATCTGTAACCGACACACAAATAGCAACCCTGGTAAGCACTTTAAGATCTGATGCCATGATTGAGAAAGCGACAGTAAAGACTAGCTATACTACTACGCCTACTTATCCAAGACCAATCGCAAATAATGACTTGGCCCGTACCGACGACATGATCCCAGAGCCCGCCGATGAAGATAGAGGTTCACTCCCGCAGTCAGCCACCAAGCGCAAGCGTGGAGCAGATACGCCGACGACGGGCGACACACCCTACTCACGCGAGACTACTGCCCCCGAAGAGGCTCAGATCAAATGCCTCGGCGACGGTGAAACCTTCATCCCGCCAGCAAAGAAGCGAAAAACAGCACCCAGTTCACCTAACTACAACTACAAGGTTGCCATAGACGACGCCACAGACGAAGGTCGTGCCGCGTCCTCACCCAAAACCGCAGCAAAGTCAAAGAAGGTGTACACAGACGCGGAGATCTCGGCATTCGAGCACAGCATCCACAACATCCAGGACTGGTCCTCCAAAGACGTCAGCGACAAATACGTCGAGTTCATTCACTGGTTCGACGTTGATGGCCTGACCCTACCTGAGTGTGGTGTCAGGTTCGTGGCGAAGCGGTACGCGAAACTTGCGGAAGGGAAGACGACGACCTCTGATGCTAACATGTACAAGCACTACAAGACGTGGGCGCCGCGATTTTACCGGGAGAAGGGTGTGGAATGGGTGGCTCGTGGGGCTCGTAAGGCGTACCACCAGGCGAAGGGTAACGCAGGGCCAGCGGACATAGCAGTACCTGAAGATTCACCGAATCCTGCTTCACGAATCCCTGCTCCTGCTCCGGCAAAAATGTCAGCCAAGAAGCTCGCAGCAATCCCAAAGACCAATAAAACCCCCACAGACCAGAAGAATGCTGAGCGGAAGAGGCGCTGGGAAATACAGCAAGCTTTCTGGAAGAAGGAGGAAGAGGTGAAGAAGAAGCAGCAGCGCGTAAGGTTTGCGTCTCGGAACGAAGCGGAAGAGCGTCGCCTTATCCAAGCGCCCCTTCACGACTACTACGACGAGGATGACGATGAGAGCAACAACGCTCAGAGCACCGACTCATCAGATACCGCAGAGAACCCTTGGGCACTCATCGTCGCTCTTCCCATCGAGTACGCGCAAGCGAATCGTCGGGTCGCCTCCGATGATGGGCACTTTGAAGACGCCGTCGACGTCCATGGCGAGAACTTAACAAATCATAGCACTAGCGACGACCGTACGCTCTACCGGGGCGAGGGTTTGAACCAGTTCCAGGATGTAGAAGTAGTCGCCCGCAAGAAGATGGCGATTGTGCAGAGGAAGTTGGCAGAGTTTCGCAGCGCTGGTTACAATATTGGTCTGCAGTTTGCGGTGAGGTATAAGGAGGGTATGGATAACGAGTAGGGAGTTTTCGGAGTTATATAGCTTAAGAAAGAAGTGAAGTCGCGCGGTCATGAAAAAGGCAGAGGATGCATGGATTGTGAAGGGATCCATAGTGAAGTACTCATTTTCGCGAGGCAACGTCTGGAAATCGGGGAGAATTCTAGAGGCAGTCCTCGGAAAAGACTAGGCCTATTTAAAGAGTGAGTGTACATTGAAGCGTACTGAAAAGAGTATCCCTACCTACAGCGTTTTGGTTTCCAAGAAGCTCCGTTTATCATGTCACGATACTTTCGAGTTCGTTCGCTGCTTTCAAATCTAGCTGTGAAGTTCATTGTCGCTGTTTACAGTTAACCCTCTTCACATGAACAATACAGTGAACGTACTTAACAATAACATGCTGCTCTATAATACAAAGTGCAACCTCCCCATCTTACCGAAAATCCCGAAATACTAAACCATCCAAGCCACGAACCATGATCAACGATTACACCGAAGATGTGCACAACGAATGTCAAATCCTCGGTAGGTAGTCCTCCCCCATCTCCACCCCCATCCCCACACACCAAATCAGTCATCTCACCTTATCTCCAGCGTGCGCAAGAGCCCTTCACAACATCCCTACCTCAGACCTCCAAGTCCTCCGGCTCCCCGTCACCGTCTACAACCAAGCCGACAAAAGCAAAGTCTTAGGCATCCACTTTATAGCAGTTCTCGTGCATCCTGGTGATTTTACTTGTCGACCGCTAGAACAAGGCATCTCACGAGCCGAAGAAGCGGACGCAGTTAGGAGTTTACTTAAGGTGGTTAGTGAGAAGACGAGTAGGAAGGTTCTTCCGGGGTATAAGTTTTATGCGGAGGGTTAAGGTAGAAACGACAATGCCGTCACGCCGGCCTGGCGCGACTCGCTGTTTGCCATCAACATGGTGGTGATGAACAGCGAGAGCGCGACCTGGGACACGCTGGCTACGGACCTCGCTGTGGTGAACAGCTGGCAGGACCGCCTGCGCGACCTCACTCCCGATGGCGGCGCCTACGCTAGCGAAGCCACGTTCGACAACCCGCGCTGGAAGACCGACTACTATGGCGACAACTACCCGCGCCTGTTGAGCATCAAGCAACGGTACGATCCGGGCTTCGTCTTGTGGAACCAGCTTGGTGTCGGCAGTGACGCCTATAAGCTGGATGAACAAGGTCGGCTGTGCGCTGCTTGATTGCGAGGTTTGCATTTCTTTCTCGTCACATAGATTTTCACAGCCTCTTCATAGACAGTTTCGGTACACATTGGTTTCGCATTTTCCAGTCAAATGTATTGAACCCAATATCCCATCTCTCGTTCTCTCCATTGTTGACTAATCTACCAGCTCGAGATCTCACCCGTGTACACAACCAGTTTTCCACCATACTTCTTCTTCGAAGCCTGGGCGAACACCTGCATCATGCCCTCGCACGAATCCTGGACCGAGAGCGGCGCGTGGTCACCCATGCCCACAGCCTGTGCGGCCCTATTACCCAGCGATGTCGCCACATGGCCCGGGTCGATGGAGAAGCAGTTGAGCCATTCGTCTTCCGCGTTGATGCGGATTGTGTACCAGTTGACTGCCGTTTTGGTAGGCGCATACGCAGCATTGGGGATGGGGAGGTGATTGCTGTAACGCGCTTGGTCAACCTAACGCACTCCAAGATGACATATCGAGCGAACGAAAGAAAATCAGACTCACACCAACAGGCCCGCCGACGATCCCATGGGCAGAAATATGGGCTCGCGCGCCGACTTCTTCAGTAGCGCCCGTGTCGCTTGATACAGCGCCACCATCCCGTACACATTCGGCTCCATGTGGTTCCTGATGTCTGCAATCTTGACTTCCGCGACCGTGGGGAAGATGTACCCGATGCCCGCATTCGCAATCACGATGTCCAGGTGGTCGATGCCGTACTTCTGCTGCAGCTCTGCAACAGCATCGTGCGCGTCTTGTTCAATGCTGGCGTCGATCTTCACGACCACGAGCCGGCTATCAGTGTCTTTGGGCAGCTTTTGCAGTGCTTGCGCGGTGGCATGCGCGGGATCACGCACTGCGGCGATGACGGTATGGGCCGCTTCTGCGAGAAATCGCTCGGTGAGACCGAGGCCTATGCCCCTGTTGGCACCGGTGATGAGTACGATTGTGGAGGGCGCCATTATGATTTCTTTGCGTTGTGTGTGTTGGGGAGATGTGCGTCAAGTCTGCACCAGACATTGAGAGAACTATGTACCAAGATTCACGGTACCTCAGCCGTCTCTTGGGGCTCTGCTGTATTACAAAGCATGGCGCTGTTATCTCCGGTACAGATTGGGGAGCCTGGCGTGTGGAGCTACGCAAGGCTGCCTTTGTATGTTGCCAAGCTTGACGCAAGGTCAGATGCGGGCGCATGCATGTGCGGGCTTACATTTCTGACTTACCTTTCTGACTTACCTTTCTGACTTTGAAATATGCCGACTCCCGTGACCCTATCAATTTTGGCCTTCGGTTACCACGCCACTTCTAGCTCATTGGAATTGGCCGCTTTGGGATGTGTCGTTTCAGTGTAATGCTTGCTCTTTACACGTGTTAACGCGCACACGTGTCTACGCGAAACCTCGTCGGCATGAAATGTAGTGTAAGAAGAGTAAGTGCAGGGTAATCGTGTCACGACCATCTCCCTGTCAGCACTCTTTCAAACTTATCATCACGGTAATATCGAATTCATCATGCATACAACTTCGTTCTTCATCCATCACACGCGCATTGCCAAATTTCGTTTTCGACTTATACCGCGAATCTCTCGCTGCTCTATTCTTCTTCCACCGTCGTGCACTTGCATTTAGAAAACAAAACATGGAAGACCTGCGCCAGAGCTTTGCAGAGCTACTACAGTCTAGTAACATGTACCAAGCCGATGACTTCAAACTCAAGGCTGTTTCCTTCGCTGGAACTGTTGTCCTGGGGTATGCGTTCTGCCTTGGCTTATATCGATGTATGTGTTCCCCCATGGATTCCAATGAGATTAATTAGTAGTTTTCATTGACTCCGGTGGTTTATAGTGACACTTCACCCTCTCTCGAAGGTTCCAGGGCCGAGGCTGGCAGCGCTCACGTCCTGGTACGAAATCTATTACGATGTCTGGCTGGGCGGGCAGTATTTTCGCTCAATCGCGAGAATGCATAAAAAATACGGTTCGTTTTGTTCAGCCGTCAATTAGGATACTGGAAACCAACCTACGCTTCGTTGCATACTCAAAGGCCCAGTCGTGCGCATAAGTCCCAACGAAGTGCACTTCAACGACCCAGACTTCATCGATGTACTCTACCCTGGAGCAGCGGAAAGGAAAACCAACCGACCAGTAATGGTTGGCAAGCGAAGCGGAAGTAAGCAGCGAACACGGATTCTCACCTGTACACCCGCTAATCTCGCCAATACACAGCTCCTGATTCGATGACCGCCACCGAAGACCACGACATGCACCGTCGGCGCCGCGCGGTGCTTAACCCTTTCTTCTCTGTCGCCAGGGTCCGGAAGCTCGAGCCCGTCATCCGTCAACACGCAGACAAAGTGCTTCACCGGCTCGAGCAGGCTAGCATTTCGGGTGAGCCTATGGAGATGAATCCTCTGTTCAAAGCATATGCAAGCGACATTATTGTCCAATATGCATTTGGCGACTGCTTTCATTTCCTTTACGACCCACAATGCGGGAAGCCGTACTTCAAAGCCGTGGATATGTTCTTTGCGCTCAACCATGTGTTTGGACACTGGCCGTGGATCGGCTTCCTCGTGAGAATAGCACCAGGCTGGGTGATGAGGAACTTTGGCCCGTCCTTGAGGGAGATGTGGGAGAAGAAGCTGGTATGTGCATGGCGTCATCTCCCCCATCATCTTTCTCCCAATTGCAGTTTCTCCAAGTTATAGAGCGGGAATTGACTTGGAACTAACATCCGTACTAGTGGTGGATCACAAAAGTCCGCGAGGTCAGAAACTCAAATGACCCAGACCGCGTCAAGAGCACCATCTTCGGCGGCGTGCTCAACAGCACTCTTCCCGACGAGGACAAAACAGACCTCAGACTCGCAAACGAAACACAACTGGTCGTCTTTGCTGGCGAAGGCACAACAGGTGCGCAGCCATTTCCCTACTCCTCCCCATCCCATCCTCGTCAACCCGCACCGCAACCCTATCCAAAACAAGACAGTTAACCCCCACGTCCTCCAGCCCACACCCTCACCGCCGCGATGTTCGAACTATACTCCCACCCCACCATCCTCGCAACCGCCAAATCCGAGCTCATCTCCGCAAACCCCCACCCCACCGCGATCCCCACATTCGCCCAACTCGACGGCCTCGCCTTCTTCAACGCCGTCGTCACCAAAACCATCCGCCTGCACCCCGGCGTCGTGAACCGCCAGTGGCGCTACTCGCCCGAGCCCATCGTGTACCGCGACGCGCAGCGCGGCGCGGAGTACGTGATTCCCGCGGGCGTCACGTACGGCATGACGCCGACGATTCTGCACCGGACGGCGGAGGTTTTTACGGACCCGGGGGCGTTTGGCCCGCAACGGTGGGTTGAGAACGCGAAGCTTTCGAGGGCGTTTATGGGGTTTTCGAGGGGGCCGAGAGGGTGTATTGGGTAAGCATGCTGTGTTTCTTTCTTGTGCGGCGTTGTACTGCTATGGTTGGATGGGGGAGAGATGGGAGACAAGGGATGTTGGCCAAAGCGTGAATAGAATCAATCTTGCGCGCCGAGAGATATCGGTGCTGTTAGCGTCGTTGCTGCGCAAGTACGAATTGTACGCGGGTCAGGAAGGGTGTACGTTCGAGGTTCTTAGCCAGCACGAGGGCGTCAAGTGAAGAAGAAGAGGAGTTGGTTATATTACAAGTTATGTACATCGAGAGCAATATATAGACGAGATTACCTAAGGAAACTAGCCCAGGCGGGCTAACACACCCCCCCAGCTGCAGTGAACAATCAAAGCTGATGTAGGAAAGGTAAAGGAGAGGTAGCCCTGGTAGGCTAGTACCAGCTTGTGAAGCTGTCAGGGTTAGGTACATCGTCCCTTGAGGATGGCCCGTCCTTGGAGCATGGTCCGTCAAGTTGATGACGTACATCTGTGAGACCAAGCTGTTTCATGAAGTTACCATGGCTCTGTTGTGCAAGCGTCTTAGTAAGTCCATCTGCAGGCATCTGATTTGTAGCCAGCCAGTGAACGTGTATTTGGCCATGCTCTGCTTCCTGTCGCAGCCACATCTGGTGCGTATCAACGTGCCGAAGCTTGGTATGAAGTCGATCTTCTGACTTGGTGACAATGCCTACTGCCTGCAAATTGTCGCAGTAGAGTGTAGGCAGCACTTCTGGCTTGAAGTTTATCTGTCCAAACACTTGGTACCACCATTCAATCTCGCTTCCAGCTATGGATAGAGCAAGAAGCTCCGCTTCGGTTGTTGACTTTGTCACTGATCTCTGCACTGTTGCTTTCCAATCAACTGGCAATCCGTATAGGCAGAATAGGTATCCCTGTGAGCTCTTCCTGGTCTCTGCATTGTCGGCAAACGCAGCATCGGATGCTCCATAGAAGATTGGTTCTTTTCCATAGAAGATAGGTTCTTCTCCTGCGCTTGGGTCTTCGTCCGGCCTCCTGCAGAGGTAGTGTGAGCTCTCGGCTGTCTCTCCCAAAGCTCCTATGGCCAAGTGCTTTGTTCCAAGCAAGTATCTCCAGACATGCTGGGCCGCACTGAGATGCTTCTGGCCGGGATTCTGTAGATGCCGAGCAAGTACTGAATGGGCTCTCGCAACGTCTGGTTGTGTGAATGTTGAAATGTATGCTAGAGATCCTACCAGCTGTTGATAGGTCCGCTTTCTCTGGTCGTTTGGGTCCTCCGTGCTCTGTTCGAGATGGTTCTCTACCATAGGTACTGCTGGTGGGCCTCTAGAACTGAGCCTGATGTCAAACTTTGACGTCACCTTGTCAATGAAAGAATCTTGGATCAGCCATATCTTCTTCTGGGCCTTGTCCCTCAATATTTGGATACCAAGAAACCATCTCATCTCGCCTAAGCTTCTCATTTCGTACTGATCCATCATCTCTCTCTCAAACCAAGCATGTTGATCCAGTTTTGACGGATGGACGAGTACCACGATATCATCAACAAAGAAGAAGACAATTAGTGTAGAGTTTGTGTACAGGCAGGGTACTCCGGGTACTGGCTTCAGGCCGATTCTAGTGAGAGTCTCTCTCAAGTGAGTGTACCAGAGCAATGGCGCGTCACGTAGACCGTACAGTGCTCTCTTAAGCTCAAGAAGCTTGCCCAGGTCCTGGACAAAGCCTTCTGGGGTACGGACGTACATAGTCCTGTGGAGCCGTGCGTTCAGGAAGGCGTTTAGGACATCATATTGGTAGGCTATCAAGTCAAATGCGGCTGCCAATGCCATGAGGAACCGGAATACTCGGGCTGCAAGCGTAGCAGCGTACGTATCTCCCCAAGCTTCCTGCAGGTCTCCTCTGACTACCAGCCGAGCCTTGTACTTGAACAGATATCCGTCTTCATCAAATTTGTAGGTGAATACCCACATTAAAGGAAGTATCTCTTCCTGTATATCCGCCTCATCAACTGAGGTTGTTGCAAAACAGAGCTTCGTGAAGCAGCTGTCCAGCTCTGCTGTTGCAGCATGGTAGAATTCCGTCCCATGCAAATGTTTCTCAAGATCTTTCCAACGTTTTGGAGGTGGAGGAAGCTGGTCGCGATGAAGCCTCTTTGGTGACTCATTAAGCAGCATCCTTGGTCCTGGATAGTTGAGAGCGTCGGCAAATGCGGTGACATATACTCTAGGAAACCTGCCGTTCCGTCTTGTTCGTCCAGTGCCTTGAGTGATGTTGCTTTCATCCAGTCTGCTACTGATCTCTGTTTGTCGAGGTGCGTTATTCTCTCTCCGATCTGGTACGTCCTGGTCTTGACTAAGCCCTTGCCAACCAAGTGGCATTGCAGTGCTTTGATCTGGCTCTTCATCCTTGTCCGCAAATCCTCCTGGCATGGAACTGTTATTTGAAGATAATCTCAGTTCTGGCGTTGCCTCTGGAGTTAGAAGGCCTCTGTGAATTGCATCAGAGTTCGAACGTTCATGTATCTTGTTCAGAAGCTGATCCTCCACTTCGTTGTTCTCAGCTGTTTCATTGTTCTCAGCTGTATCGTCCGTAAGCACCTTGCTTGGTGTGGCCAATAGTCCAAGTACTTGATCAATCTCAATATCATCCGCCTCTGGAGGTTCCTCAATATCCAGCACTGTCACAACGCGCTGGAGTGTCTCTTTCTCAGCGTATCTCTCGACACCTGTGTGTAGTTCTGACGTCATGAAAACTACATCCCTTGTTTGAATGATTCGGCTGAGTGCAGGCATCCATATCCAATAGATGTTTGTGGAGTTGTATCCTACCAGATGTCCAACAAGAGCTCTTGATTCGAGCTTGTCCCCTCGCTTCAGTTTTGTGTTGAGGACATACAAACGTGCTCCTATGAGGCTGAGATGAGCCACTGAAGGCTTCACTGCTTGAACCGCTTCATATGGTGTTTTCTATCCAAGTGATTTGACTGGTGTTCGATTTAGCAGATAGATAGCTGTCATGACGCATTTGTTTGCAAGATCCTTTGGTAGTCCTGCATCAATCCGGATTGCTCGAGCTCGAGAGATAATGACAGCTCCTGCTCTCTCTGTCAGGCCGTTCTGTTCTTCTGTGTACTCTGCTCTTGTTTCTGCAACAATACCAAGGTCCTTGAGTACCTTCAACAGTGACGAATATCCACGCTCGTTATCAATTCTAGCAACTGCTACTGCCTGACCGTATTGACGCTGGATCTTTGCTAGCAGCCTCTTCACTGCTCTCTCGAGCGTAGGAGCACTCTTGTTGGTTAGGCAGCTTGCTTCATGCCACCTGGAGTATTGACATACTGCATGGAGCATCCAAATGTCTCCGTTGTAGCATGTCTCTCTGCGTTCTTGTAGCTGTACAAGGTCGATTCCGATTCGATAGAAGGGCCGTTCTGCTGTCTCTCTAGGCGCTCGTCGACTGATCATCTGGTGAAGCTTAGTCTCTACACAGACCTTGCAGTTCTTCCATGCTGGTGCAGGGTCTCCCGAATTAAGCTCTATTCCATCCACGTTCTTCGAAAGGTGATTGATTGCTTCTTGATTTGCATGTCCAAACATCCTGTGTGCTTCCATGCCACTCATGCTGATAGGCTTCCTTTCCTCTTGAGACGGTTTAGGCTGATACCTTGCTGCATTCACTGACAGCGTCTTGGGTGACGGACGAGCAGTCTCATCCGCATCAATCAGCCAGTGACCTTCTCTGTACTCGAGGTGACATATCACCTGTGACGGCGTTTCCTTATAGAGACAGTTCCGTCCTGAATCAAAGTGAATGTTGAGACTGCGGCATCTTGATAGTCCCAGCACGCTTGTGAAGAAGCCGGGTATGTATGCAACATAGGTGAGCTTGAATGTTTGAGCTCCTGATGGTGTGTCGACCTGAAGTTGTACCTTGCCCCATTCTTCAATCTGGATCAACTGACCTCCTGCGTACACGCATTCTCCTGGTTGTGCTTGTGCTGTTGTAGTCCAACCAAACTCCTTTGAGTTTGATACATGAGCATTCGATCCAGGGTCTAGTATCCATTGATTGATCAGTGGAGACTGGATTGGTTTATCTCCTGTGAGACCACCTATTGCTGCAGCGGTCTGCAGCACAGCGTACAAATGTGACGTGCCTGTTGGAGACCTGCCATCATCATGGATGATTGCGTTTCCAGCCTTTTTCTTCCCAGAGCGTTCCTGGAGATTCTTCTCCACTCGCTTTAGTACCTGAGCAAGGTAGCTCTGACTCGCCCTCAGCTTATCAAACTTCTCTATGACCTGCTGATCTGGCTTCCAGCCAGGGCCTTGTAGCATAGTGTTGACGTAGGGGCATGCATTGAATCTGTGCTTCTCGCCATCCAGACATGTGGGTAGTCGGTCCTTCTCTCCCTTTTGTGGAGCTAAGCCTAGAGTTGCAAATGTCCCTAGACTTGACGCTATTGGGCGCACGCGTCGATAATAGGACCGGTACTTGGCAACTAGTTCGGAAATTGCTGTGAAAGGAGCCTCATTCTGATCTTTCCGTACAAGCTCTGTGAGTTGTTGGGTCGCTCAGCTATCATCAAGTCCTCGTACTGCTTGAATGAAATCCTCCTGAGC
>ML976119.1:15984-29456 GCA_010015635.1 Clathrospora elynae | reverse complement strand
AGAGTGCGGAGGGAAGAGCGCGGATTGCGTGGGGAGAGGGCGGAGGAGAGGGAGGCTGGATTCATAAAACAAGGTACATTGCGCAGTGCGCAATGTACAAGTAGTTGTACTGTATGCAGATGTATTGCAATCGTGATTGACTATGTATGATATGTGATATATGTAATGATTGTGTGTGTGTTGGTTGTCCGTACATGAGTGAGTAGATGGATGGATGGACGTGTCCCCTCCGTATGCCTCCTCCAAAGATAATGAGAGTGATCTATGCTGACTCACACACGCCGCCTTGCGCGCCGCAGCCATATCCTTGCACACACTCTCTGCAACGGCACAATACCTTCCTTGGTAGGACACATGTAACAAGGTTACCTACTAGGACTGGACTTGGAGCCAATCCGGACCTTAGGTTCTCCCTCGTTACAGTTATCACCCATGGCCGGACTCGGGGCCAACCCGGACCTGATTCAGACCTGTACCGGACTTAGTTCTGACTCAGCCCTCCCTAGCCTACATGTATTTAAGCTTCCCGTTCCCTAGATGTATATAGGCAGTTTTCTGCAATCCTTTTGTACAAGACCTATAGGTGTCAATAGATCTTAGGTTACGGTTCTCCCACGCACTCCCATATGCCTCTGAGTGAGACCACACCAGATTTGGATCTGTTGTCTTGCCTGCGTCGTTACAGTTAGACCTCTATTGTCCTCAGTGGAGACACTTCAGTTCACAGAAGCCCATGGAACCTCATGGAATCCCATGGAACCTCACAGAACCTCATGGAACCTCATGGAATCCTATGGAACCTCACGGAACCTCATGGAATCCCATAGAACCTCATGGAACCCCATGGAATCTCACGGAAGCCTATGGAACCTCACGGAAGTCTATGGAACCATCTAGAACATGACGGAATCTTCTGGCTGCTGACAAATGATTACAAATGCGAATGTACATAGAACGTTCCAGAAGCAAGCAGTCTGTCTATAAAGACAGCCTGCCCTCCTGCCCTAGATAGCTCCCCATCAAATTCACTCTGTTCTACCATGCCTTCCTGCTATCTTTAGCCTGGCCCCTTACATTGTGAGCTTGGCAGAGTATTGAGATGAAAGAGGCTTAAACATCACTACATCAAGTGACTGCAAGCTGTGAGTTGAATGGGGGGGATATATCAAAAGGAGGATCCTGTGGGTTATGCAATACTGGATGAATTCAAAGGTGAGGTAGGATCCATGGCCATCCAGAATAAGCAACCTCCAAGACCTCCCTGCTTTCTCCTTTGTATATCTCTCAAATACTTGGGTAAGCCATGCAAACCCAATCTTATCATTGCTCCATCCACTGGGTGATGATGTGACAAAGACTTAATGCTTATCTTCTTCAATATCCTCTACCCAAGTGTCCCTAACATTACCATGGAGAGCTTCAGAAATGATACCAGGTAGAAGAGCAGTTCCATCAGCCTGTCACGAGAGGCAACAAGCAGTGATCTCAAAGCTTATTAGAAGCTTGATTTATATGCTACGTACGGTACTCAGGTGTATTTACAAGACGTTGCGTGAAGAAAGGAAACAGTGTCCTACCAAGGAAGGTATCTATCTCCGGGGGGGATGCTGGTGTGACGTCACACAGTTGTCAACGCGTCAGTGCAGGAGCGGCGTTGCGACATGAAGCAGGTGTCAAGGGAACCACAGTGGTTACCGTGACACAGCCCCAATACAGGCTAGGATTGAAATCCACGTGCGTGATCCATCCTAGATGGAGTCTTTTACCTGCCCCTTCTCCCACATTTGCCTGCTGAACACCCTTTTGCTCTTTCCAAGTGCCTCTATTATGAAGCCTTTTTTATCCATATTGTAGTGTGGTGGTGTAGGTAGGGCTCGACGCCCAAAGGCAAGTTATGTTCTATTCCGTTGTGTGATGATTATTCTGTGTTGTGTTGTCTCCGTCGGCATCCGAACACCCTTCGGTCCATGCCCGCACACGTGATGTCACTCCTGCTCCACCACGTGCCTCCCCCACTACAGAGCTTGGTCCCGTCCACCGCTCACGTGATGTCACTCCCGCTCCACCACAGTAGGTATTCTCAGGCAGGATGTTGTATTTGTCTATTGTAGAGTGAAGGAGGTTGAAGTAGCACCTGTACTTCCATTCTGAATCAGCCTCATGGTGGTTGCAGTCTATCCCAGAGGTCCACTTTGTGATAAGGTTTTCTTTATTGCGGTGAATAAAGCAAGTAACCCACTCATTTCCCACCTCCCCCTTGATAATTTGGGAGGCAAAGGACTGTATCATGTCCCTTGTAGGTGCAAGGCCATCCTCTGTCAACCTTGTAATATACTTCACAAGCTCCAGCTCTTGTTGGGGGTTGAGTAATTGCTGCTTGATTGCCTGCTTGGTTTTCAAGGCTTGAATGCCTTGGTGCCTTCTGGCCAGTGTAACCCTGGAAACACCATAGGTATTGGCAATGTTTGTATACTAGAAATGTTTGCCTTCATCCAGGCTTTCAATTGCTGCAAGCGCTTCCTCAATGTGACTCATATTGGTGGTGTGGTGGGGTGTTGAAGTTGGGTGCAGTTTACTGAGTTTGAAGTTCCGGCAATCGTTGCGGCAATCCGATCGTTGCGGCAATCCGATCGTTGCGGCGATCCCCACGGTACGCGAACCTGCACGGTACAAGATATAGGTTCAGTCCAGGTTGGTGGAAGGAAGGCTCGTGCGGTGAGCATGGATGGCGACCTGGCAATCACGTAGCTTCTCTAGAGAGGATAACTGAACACTGACACACTCAATACAATACGTTACAGCCTCCACACGTCCTCCTGCTTGGTTCCCCCCTAGTAGTCATACTACTAAAGGGACCCTGTTTTGAAACTTCTGCTACTTTTGCCCTTGCGCAACTCGTTTTGGAGCCGCTACTAATAGTGTCGGCTCTTTGGTGGATTACAAGCCGCGACAAGAGAGAATCAAAGTTAATGCTAGCGTATGCGCACTTTGCTGCCATGAATGGGCTATCATAGCAAGTAATATTGTAGCGGCAGGGAGTGATGTATACTTTACGGTCGCTACAAGAGAGTAAATTAGAAGTGTGTGACATGGAAACTTGCTATCAATCCAATCAATCGGATATGAGGCTCATATCTGATCTATCTGCTTGATGAAGCCATGGCAGCTAGTTGCTGATTGATCTAATCTGATTGAGATAGCTCCTCCTGTATAGCCGCCACCAGAAAACCTCTAGATTCCGTATCATCACCAAACCTATGGCTTCAAGTACGGCATAAAAATGCTTTTTATCAGATCCACCTGAATCAGATCAATCAGATGGGGGATTCAATATCTAAATGATATTGTAAGGGGCCTCGCAAAGGTTGCCGAGGCCTGGTAACAGGATTATATTTGTCACGGTTTGTTGTCTCTCTTACCCTGACGTGCAGTAGCACCTCACCTTTGGTGAGAGGGTGCTGCCTATTCCGCCCTAGCGTTGTTTACGGTCACTCAGATAGATATACCGTCTATAGTTTCATATAATATCACCTCAGCTCAATCCTTCTATATTCCCTATCTGCGAACTTCCCACGAACCTCGACCGTATTCGGCGAAGAAGAAAAATACCTAAGGGGCCATGCCAGTTTATATATGTCCAAGTCCAAATAGTAGTATGTTCAAGAAGCCTCTAGAACTCTGAAGTCTTGCGGAAAGTTCCAACGAGGAACATCGCAAAAACTAGGATCCGGCCTATTACAGATATTAGGCTACCGCGATTAGTATAATGGATTGATCTATCTGCCAAGATTAGATCAGATCAATAAAATATCTGATAGCTCATCTAATTGATAGCAGGGTTCATAACATCTGCTTCGACGGTGCACTGGAGAGATTGAACATTGAGAGACTGTTGAGATACAAGATGGGGCTGGGCGATGAGAAGGGATCAAACAAAGAACGTAAAGACGTGTAAAAATTTGTATTAGCGACATTAAGAGTAATTTAATATAAGTTTCTACTATGTATGAAGTCAACGACCACAAAAACTAACCGTCAACATGGACAACCTCTGTACCCCAACCCCAAGATCAAAACGCACAGCTTGTACTCAGCTCCTCACCATCAAACTTCGGCACAAATAGCATAGACGTCCAAAATGCTCAAGGCTAGGCTTAGTACCCGGACCCGCTGTACCCAGAAACAATAGGGGCAGGCGTGGGAACTGAGGAGACGGTCGACGTGGTGTCGAAGTACGACGATGGGCACGAGCCTGGGTGGGCGGGGTTGCAGCCGCCTGGGATGCCGGGAATGGAGGTGAAGGCTGCTGGGGTCGCTGTGGTGGTGTCGAAGTACGACGATGGGCACGAGCCTGGGTGGGCGGGGTTGCAGCCGCCTGGGATGCCAGGAATGGAGGTGAAGGCTGCTGGAGTCGCTGTGGTGGTGTCGAAGTACGACGATGGGCACGAGCCTGGGTGGGCGGGGTTGCAGCCGCCTGGGATGCCAGGAATGGAGGTGAAGGCTGCTGGAGTCGCTGTGGTGGTGTCGAAGTACGAGGAAGGGCACGAACCAGGGTGTGCAGGGTTGCAGCCACCTGGGATGCCAGGAATGGGAGTGAAGGCTGCTGGAGTCGCTGTGGTGGTGTCGAAATAGGATGATGGGCAAGATCCAGGGTGTGCGGGGTTGCAGCCGCCGGGGATACCGGGGATGGAGCTGAATGCAGCGACAGGTACCATAGGCAGTGTTACTGTCATGGTGTGGACGATAACCGCTGGACAAGCTCCTCCAGTGGGTTCTGGTACCTTTGGCATCATCGTGGTGTCAAAGTAGGAGGAAGGGCATGAGCCGGGGTGGGCTGGGTTACAACCACCGGGGATGCCAGGGATGGAAGAGAACGAAGTTGGCTTCGACAGCCCAGCAGTCGCCGAGGAGCAGTATTCGCGGAGGCGTTCATTGTCCTCGCCAGCACAAGTCGTCAGTGTGCAGCTGCAAGCCACCTGGGGAGTACCGGCGGCGAGGCAAGCATTATAAGCACTCTGGCACGCCTCGGTCTGCTGGCGTTCGTGCAGAGCAGGAATGGCTGAAGCAGCTGATGAAAGGATCAAAGCGATAGCGAGAGTGTTGGACAACATGTTGGTAAACGAATGGTCAAAGTCGCGTTGACTTAGTGTGTGCTGAGGTGGTGCTTGACTGGCGATGAACGGGATGAGAAGAAATGGCAGCGGCGATTGTTAACATTTATGGTCGTCCGAGATGGACAGGACACGGTACAGTCTATTGGCTGGGCGAAGCAGACCGGTAGGCGCAACGTCGATGCGCGGCCAACGTGGAAAATGCTAGTCATGTCTGAGGCTCGACGACACTTGTGGGGATACGGAGCCTTCGGAGGCATCGTACCTTGGGCATGCAACGGACGTTGCGCTGCCACATGGGGCTCTCGTAACAATTTCCATGACGATGTTCCGCTCCATATAATCTTCCGGTGGTTCCGTCGATAATTTGACGCATGTCTTAGGTCTAGCTCCCACAACGGCCCGATAGTTAAGAGCTGAATTGCGCGTACGCTAAGCTTTTGAGCGATAACTTGGCTTAACGCCCGATCCGCTGGCTTGCATGTGAGATATGGGGACGTGACGACGCGCAACACGCACTGAGCTACCACGCGAGCTCGACTCTCGACGCTCTGCATTTAATGCCATGTGCGAAACGGATGCGACGCTTAAGAACACGTGTTGATAGTGATGCCGTACGCTGATCAAGAACGTTGGGACGATCAGGAACCGCAGAAAATTCTGGGAACCGGTACATGGTCGACGCCTGCAGCTCTCGTGGGCCGTTTGTTAGTGCGCCTTAAAAACATTTCTGGAACTGTCGTACGCACTAGCATAAGGGGGTTGCGATCGAATTACCTGCGCATTACTCGGGCCCTCCCGGTTCTGGAGGAAAATTATACGAACTGCCCGAGCGAAGCTCGAGCCAATCCACTTCACGATAGTTAACGTATTCCACCATCGAAAGCCCCAAAACCTCTTGGCACCACCAACTCATCATACTGGACGATGATGAACGTAAAGCACCACCGAGTGTCGCAGAAAGTCTTGGCACTGCCAGCTCATGTTACCGTACCAAGGGGCTCGTATTTATTGAGCGCTACCCGCAGGGATTGGCGATTTCAGCGCTGGTAGCGCTTTTAAAATACGAGCTCCTTCGCATCGTCATTATCGCTACGAGAACTACCGTGTCCGTGATTGGTCACATGGCGTGATCGACCACCCAACCTTGTCAATAAGCAATTCAAACGATCTTTTGACGCTGATTTGGTTTGTTTGAAAGCTTGATAGATTTGATACTGTTTGGGTGCTGATCTGATCGTACATCGTATAAATTGATGAGCTTTGCTGTCCCACTTACATTTTTCGTACATTGCAGGTACCTCAGCGTCAGTTACGTCGCCTGAACTGTAATTAGATAGAGGCTTAAAGCCAGTGTTGCGACGGTTTTGTATATACTGTATTGCTGCTAGCGGTTGTGACCCAATCATGCGTCGCCGTGGCTCTAATTAATCACCAAGATTGCTGAACATCCGCTTGCACTCACAACTTGAGATTGGTTTTGTTAAAACATCAATTGCCATACGTGCTAGGATATATGCCCGAAGGGAATCAGCCCTCAAAATAGATTAAACAGGGGTTGGCTACCCCATCAGGTATAGCCTTGTAACGCTCACCCAAACTTGGTAACAATCAAGCCAATCAAGCCGGTCTAACCGAAAAGAGCAGCAGACTGGCCTATAAGAGCTAGTGGGATACCATCTCAGGTTAGATCGGCTTGATCGGCTTGATTGTTAGCAAGTTTGCGTGGCTCACCGCCTTTCTTGCCTAATCAACATTTTGCTATCATCCACCTTCCGCTGATTACGCTTAGCTTCTTCTACCTGCGCTAACAAAAACACACGTCCCTCACGTTAATTTGGTTGCGTAGCGTTCGCTTTCTAGAGCTGCTGCTGTCCTACAAGCCTAGTATCGGTTGGGAGCCCGGTGGGAGCCCGGTGTTCTGCCCCAGGTTCTCCATTCCATCTTTCACGCTACTTTTCCCAATAGGACTAGTCTCTTCTTAGCGAGTACATCAGGTCTCTCGCTCCATAGCTCTAATACCACAATGATTTCCTCACTTTCTCGACTAGTAGCCTATTGACACCTAGCACGCACACACTTACTAAACCTCTGCCCTTGTTGCTATGTGAGGTGTTTGCGGCAGGAATCGAGTGGAAGCCATGGAATCGAGCCGACATCATGGAATCGAGCAGCCGCGATGGCATCAAGCGGACGACATGGCATAGAGCGGTTGCCATGGAGTCGAACCGATGTCATGGCATAGAGAAGACGCAATGGAATCAAGCACATGCGATGGAACCAAACACCCAAGACCAGACCTGTCAACAATCAAGCGGCTTGCAAGCGCTTGATCAATCTACAATCAAGCCGACGGTTCCATCAATCAAGCCTCTCGCATAGAGATTGGTTAGCAATCAAGCTCAAGAGACGAAGCTTGATTGATCGGCTTGATCAAATTGATGCAGCGAGGCGGCGGAGGCGTTGAGGCTGCTCGCTTAGTTAGCGTTGTTTTTGCTGAGGGAGCCGCGTACCCAGCTATCTGCCCATCTACTAGCCACCCAATTGAGCCTATATTGCCCTACCTTTTTGCTCCCATCTTCGTTATTGTAACTATCGCGAGATCGCTCTACCCGCAAAACGAGCAGCCTTATATAATGTCTTGGCGCCTAACGCCACCAAGCTGAACAATCAAGCTCACTTCACCTAAAACAGCAATCAATCCAAGCTAACGCCTCGAGATTGATTGGCTTGATTGTTGACATCTATGCCCAAGACGGCATAGAGCAGACGCCATGCAATAGGCCCGCCGTATTGGCATAAATTGGATGCTATGGCATAGAGCGGACAAAATGGGATCGAGCAGACGCAATAGAATCGAGCAAAAACGAAGGAATCGAGCCGCCGTGATGGCATAGAGCGGACGCCATGGAATCGAGCGGATGCCATGACATCGAGCGGACGCTATAGGACCGAGCCGCCGCGATGGCATAGAGCTGACGCGATGGAATTGAGCAGACGCAAAGCGAATGAAGCACGAGTGATGGCATTGGGCAGCCGTGACGGCACAGAGCCGACGTCATGGAATCGAGCAGCCGCGATGTTATCGATCGGACACGATGGTATAGAGCAGATGCAATAGAATCAAGCACCCGTCACGGCATAGATCCAACGCGATGGCATCGAGTGAACGTGATGGAATCGGGTGTATGTGATGGAATCAAGCCGATGCCATGGCATAGAGCGGACGCCATGGGACCGAGTGAACGCGATGGAACTGAGCGTCCGTGACGCCCATAGTTGATAACAAACAAGTCGGCTTGATCGGCTTGACGTTTTGGCTTGATCACTTGACCATTCAATCAAGTCAAGCCTTTGGGTGACAATTTTGGTTACAATCAAGCCTCCGGGTGAAGGCTTGATCGAGCGGCTTGAATAGCTTGACGTTTGTGACTGGTGGGGTTGTTGTTGGGGGTGTTTCTAGCTGAGCGTTTGCTGTACGTACAATCCTGTAGCTCGGTAAGCCCCGTCTCTCCTCAGCAGTGAAAGAGCGATATACACGATGATATACGGTTCTTCCTATCCACATGGGATATGCCGGGTAATCTGGGCAAGAATTGCCAACAGTACTGGCAGCTCATCGCAACCTGCCGCGTGTAAGGAACTGGTGGGTTGGAAGCTTTGCATATGTTAATGCAGTTCATAGTAGTAGAGTAATTGGGTTCTTTCAATTCCGAGTATCCCTTCTTTCCTGATTGTACGCGCAAGACATTCCATTACAGTGCAGTGAATATGAATTAGATTCCAAGTAGCTAGGCAGAACCACTGGAGGCTTGGAAATTGGCATTATCTCCACCATGTCTAGCACTAAGGACAAACACACTAGTGTACGCAATGATCCGAGAGATTCCGGAATGTAAATATGCAATTCTAATGGATAAGTTGAAAGTGCCTACTCTTCAAGCAGCCGCCACAATCTGAGGCGACTCATTGGCAAAAGCGATAGCGAACTCTCCGCCGTATCTATTGGACAGAGCACCGGCGCTCGTCTCTCTTCTTTTTCTTGAAATGCTCCAACTTCTCACGACCTCCTTGTGCCTCCCAAGCCTCCACCCACTCTATGAAGGTTGAATGATTACTCTCTTTTGCCTCGGTGAGTGCAATCTCCGGATCCGCGCCTCGGTCGAGTAGAAACCACGTCAGCTCGCGTGCATCTTTATCTGGTCTGCCAATGCTAACAATGTACTCCAGTGGTGTTCCCCATTCTCCTTGCAACCATTTCGTGTCGCGCGGAAAGTCCAGCTTGTTTACATCTAAGCCCACGGTATCAACTAAATGGCGCACCATAGCCATACGTTGGGTGTACCGCGCTCTGCTCTGCCGTTGCTTTTTATCGTCTTTCTTGGGGTCATCCGAGCCATCATGACCAAACGCCGCCGCTAGCACGGCCCTATGCAGTGTACAGGGTCCTAAAGGAGCCCTTTTAGAGCGCAAAAACTCAAATGTTGCGATGTCGCCACTTTCTGCGACCTCTTGGAGTATGGGCCTTTTGTGCGGTTGCTCTCCAGCATACTTGTCAACGAGCGAGCTGAGCTGAGCTCAGCCACCTGGCTTGCTCGGCCAATGAGCTGAAGCCTTTGGCTCGCTCAGATCAGCTCGATTGGCTAAAACAGGGTCGTCAGCTCAGCTCAGCTCAATGGGCTCAGTCCTAATTAGGAAGGTGGTGATAGATTTGTAGTGTTGAGTTTCTCAGCCAATATCCCACTTGTGTACACCGTATTTTGCGTCCATCTCCTCGTCGCTCATGGACTCCTTCACAGGCACCATGCCATTGCCAAATCCAGCTCTTATCCATTGTCGATTGCACTGTATTGCTGCAAGAAGCTGCGGAGAAATATTACGCCGACGCGGCTCAAGCAGATCGCCCAGCTCGCTGAATAAGCGCTCGCACTCACAGCTTGAGCCTGGGATGGAGAGCATGTCAATAGCAAACTTGCTGAGGTTGGGGTAACAATTCTGCAGTTCTACCCAGTATTTGATAGGGCTTTCTGTGTTAGGGCTACCCTTCAATGCAACAGGCTCGCTGCACTTCCAGTTATCATACTCGTCGTTTTCGTTGCTGGTGGAGCCTGCAGGGTCAATAAAGCTGTCAATAGCGTCGTCAATATTGTTGGGTCTGTGTGTAGGGCGTACGCGAGGCTTTGGTAAGCTCTTATAGGTAGCCCATAAAGCCTGAAAATTGCGATTATTTGTCTCCAGCCAATCAGGCTTATCAGCCCACACTGCGTCAAGGTAGTGCTTGTAGCAAGGGTGAAGGATTGTAGCAGCGTAGTAAGCAGGCGAAAGGTTGAGCTTGTTGTAGTACTTGTTGGCTTTAAGTAGGGCGGCACGGAGGTTGATAGCAAGGTGGTCTTCAGGCGACTCCTCGTGCTTGTCATGTACAACGTCCTCGTAGCTTTGTAGGCGGTCCTCGTAGACTCCAAGTAAGTATTCAAACACTAGAATAATCTCAGCAACTGCTCCAAAAGCATCGCTTTTACCGCGTCCTTCAAGCCGAGCTGTAGCTTGTTTCAGTGGCAAGAGGACGTCGATATACTCAGTAATCACCTGCCAGTCAAACGTGTTGATCCCATCATACCTCATCCAATCAGGCGCAACAGGCAGCTTGTTGTTGCGACTTTGGGCGTACGCGTCTTCAGTTTTGATCCGCTGGATATGGTGATTGGCGTACCCGTTGACTGCTAATTGCAACTCAGCTGTGCGTTCAAAACACGAGCAGAACAAGTTCCAGCGAGTAACAACTGGCTTAACTAGCTCGAGTATTGTGCGCCGCTCTGCTGGCGCGCCGGCAGGTAGGTTGTTGTGGGCAAGGCGTTGATACTTGTTGAAAAGCGCATGCTGCTGCGGTGTTTTGATGTAGCTTATGATTGCAAGAAGCACACCTAGTGGCCCATCGCTACGCCAAGTAGCCATGTTCTCCGCCTCATTACTGTTCTCACTCTCATTGTTATCGTACGACTGCTTCTCCTCGCCCCAGAGCAGCATCTGGCCAATGAGGTTGATTGTGTGAGGACCACAGCGGAGGCAACGCTCAGTAGCGTCAAAGCCCATCTGTGAGGCAAGTTCCGTGATTGTGGTGTTGTTGTTGAAGGCGTTATCAAGGACAAAGTAACCAAGCTTGCCTACAGTAATTTCAAACTGCCTAAATATCTCCATCACAACCTCAGCCATGGCCTCGCCAGAGTGGGCGCCTGTCAGTTGTGGGAGCGCAATAGGCAGGTCCTTGATGTTGCCGTGGCGGTCAACGTAGTGGGCAACGATACCTAAGTACCCGCGCTTACCGCCCTTTGTTGTCCATCCGTCAAAGCTAATGTGAATCTTGCTCATTGATTGTGACAGTTCTGCAACGACCTTAGGCTTTAGGTAGTGGTACAGTTGTATAACGTATCGGGAGACGCTATTGTGGGATGCCCACAGAGCTCGCTCTGCCTGTACACTGGCTAATTGTATCATTGTGCGAAAAGAGGGCGCTTCGAACTGCGACAGTGGGAGGTTGTTGTCGACGAGCCACGTGACAGCTGCAAGCCTGAACTCCTGTACTTTGAAGCTGCTGAGTTTGTTGGCAACGGCCTGGGAGCAGCCCTTTTTGAGCGCGCGTTCAAGGAGCGTCTCTTTGCGCGGGGCAACGGTGTCTCCCTTTGTGGGAGGTAGCATGCCATGGCCCTTCTTGTTGTCCTGGAGATGACGCCCTGGCGATGAGGGCGACGCCGTGACGTCAAGTACACCGCGCCCAAAGAGGGTGTGCTTATGCTTGTAGCAATAGTGGCAGATCCACGTGATCCTCGACAGGTTGCTCTTCAGCGCAATACAATAGCCATGGCCATAGACCTAGCTTGCTCGGCTTGATAGAGTTGTAGGCGGCTTGCAGTGCCTTGGGTAACGACTCCAATCAAAGCTATCATAATTGTCCTCTACCCATCAAAAGTTGCGGGCGGCTGCGTCCTCAGCTGCGTCCTCAGCTGCTTCTGAAGCTGCTATGGTGCCCTGCTCGCTGCCCTCAACAGGTGGGAGGATGGTGTCTTCGGCGCGCAACTGACGGAGGGTTGCTTCAAAGTTTGGCGCCTGCAACGCGGCGACAAGGGCCTGACGTGGCGACAGCGGAGGCGCAGGCGGAGGCGCAGGTAGAGATGGAGGAGACAATGGCTGGGTATCAACTAGCACAGGCTGGCTGGTAGTACTGCAATGACGTGGCGCAACTTTCAGGCGCTTTGAAGCAGTTGCATTTGGTGGATTAACGCGTGATCTTTTTGGTGGCATAGTAGCAACAACAAGGTAGTTGATAGCGTTGAAGCGGTGCTCGTTGATAGAGTATAGATAAGTGTGGTGGGTGATAGATTGGGGATGAAGTATTGTGGATGGAGGCTTGGATAGGTGCGGCTATGTAACGGTAACCACCGTAGTTCCCTTGACACCTGATTCCTGTCGCAACGCTCCTACTAAACATGTTGCAACCACTGCTGCCTTCACCAACAGGCTGCTGCGTTGACAACTGTGTGAAGTCACGCAAGCATCCCTCCGACATTGATACTGTGCCGTTGCACAGAGTGTGCGCAAGGATATGGCTGCGGCGCGCAAGCAGCGTGCGTGAGTCAGCATAGGATCACCCTCATTTATCTTCGGACGGAAACCAACACACGGAATCCATCCATACACTCACTCATGTACAGGAGAGGTACACACATATACTACGTATCACACATAGTCAATCACAGTTGCGATACATCTGCATACAGCACAACTACTTGTACATTGCGCACTGCGCAATGTACCTTGTTTTATGAAGCCAGCTTCTGTCCTTCCGTCCTCTCTTCATCTTGCTCCACACAGTCTACGCTCTTGCCGCGCGCTCTCGCCGCGCGCTCCGCACTCTTACGCTCGACCGTATGCAAGCTCTCCGCAGAGAGGTTGTTCTGTCTTCCACGAGGATAGCAAAAATGGGCAACTTACTCCACTCAACGGTTCAAAATGGCGAAGCCCAAGGGGCCCAGCACTATCTTTTGGTGCAGGATTACCTTCCGCGCAGCGCATTGCATAGGAAGAGCTGTATGAGAGTATATGGCTAAGAAATACCAACAACGGTTGGGTCTAAGATACCTGCGCAGAGCAGAGGAAGAACAACGCAGGAGAAGCGATTTTCAGGCTTTCGACTGCGACTTACGACATATAGCTTGCGCAGAGCAAGTTACTTAAGAATCAGTATACGACATATACCCTGCGCAGAGCAGTGGTTACCTGCGCAGAGCAGAGGAAGAACAACGCGGAAGAAGCGACTTTCAGGCTTTCGACCGCACCATTAAGTACGTAGCTTGCGCAGAGCAAGCT
>ML976119.1:0-15974 GCA_010015635.1 Clathrospora elynae | reverse complement strand
CTTATAGGTAGCCCATAAAGCCTGAAAATTGCGATTATTTGTCTCCAGCCAATCAGGCTTATCAGCCCACACTGCGTCAAGGTAGTGCTTGTAGCGAGGGTGAAGGATTGTAGCAGCGTAGTAAGCAGGCGAAAGGTCAAGCTCGTTGTAGTACTTGTGAGCTTTGAGCAGGGCGGCACGGAGGTTGATAGCAAGGTGGTCTTCAGGCGACTCCTCGTGCTCGTCATGTACAACGTCCTCGTAGCTTTGTAGGCGGTCCTTGTAGACTCCAAGTAAGTATTCAAACACTGGAATAATCTCAGCAACTGCTCCAAAAGCACCGCTTTTACCGCGTCCTTCAAGCCAAGCTGTAGCTTGTTTCAGTGGCAAGAGGACGTCAATATACTCAGTAATCACCTGCCAGTCAAACGCGTTGATCCCATCAGACCTCATCCAATCAGGCGCAACAGGCAGCTTGTTGTTGCAACTTCGGGCGTACGCGTCTTCAGTTTTGATCCGCTGGATATGGTGATTGGCGTACCCGTTGACTGCTAATTGCAACTCAGCTGCGCGTTCAAAACACGAGCAGAACGAGTTCCAGCGAGTAACAACTGGCTTAACTAGCTCGAGTATTGTGCGCCGCTCTGCTGGCGCGCCGGCAGGTAGGTCGTTGTGGGCAAGGCGTTGATACTTGTTAAAAAGCGCATGCTACTGCGGTGTTTTGATGTAGCTTATGATTGCAAGAAGCACACCTAGTGGCCCATTGCCACGCCAAGTAGCCATGTTCTCCGCCTCATTACTGTTCTCACTCTCATTGTTATTGTACGACTGCTTCTCCTCGCCCCAGAGCAGCATCTGGCCAATGAGGTTGATTGTGTGAGGGCCGCAGCGGAGGCGACGCTCAGTAGCGTCAAAGCCCATCTGTAAGGCAAGTTCCGTGATTGTGGTGTTGTTGTTGAAGGCGTTATCAAGGACAAAGTAACCAAGCTTGCCCACAGTAATTTCAAACTGCCTAAATATCTCCATCACAACCTCAGCCATGGCCTCGCCAGAGTGGGCGCCTGTCAGTTGTGGGAGCGCAATAGGCAGGTCCTTGACGTTGCCGTGGCGGTCAACGTAGTGGGCAACAATACCTAAGTACCCGCGCTTACCGCCCTTTGTCGTCCATCCGTCAAAGCTAATGTGAATCTTGCTCATTGATTGTGACAGTTCTGCAACAACCTTAGGCTTTAGGTAGTGGTACAGTTGTATAACGTATCGGGAGACGCTATTGTGGGATGCCCACAGAGCTCGCTCTGCCTGTACACTGGCTAATTGTATCATTGTGCGAAAAGAGGGCGCTTCAAACTGCGACAGTGGGAGGTTGTTGTCGACGAGCCACGTGACAGCTGCAAGCCTAAACTCCTCTACTTTGAAGCTGCTGAGTTTGTTGGCAACGGCCTGGGAGCAGCCCTTTTTGAGCGCGCGTTCAAGGAGCGTCTCTTTGCGCGGGGCAACGGTGTCTCCCTTTGTGGGAGGTAGCATGCCATGGCCCTTCTTGTTGTCCTGGAGATGACGCCCTGGCAATGAGGGCGACGCCGTGACGTCAAGTACACCGCGCCCAAAGAGGGTGTGCTTATGCTTGTAGCAATAGTGGCAGATCCACGTGATCCTCGACAGGTCGCTCTTTAGCGCAATACAATAGCCATGGCCATAGACCCAGCTTGCTCGGCTTGATAGAGTTGTAGGCGGCTTGCAGTGCCTTGGGTAACGACTCCAATCAAAGCTATCATAATTGTCCTCTACCCATCGAAAGTTGCGGGCGGCTGCGTCCTCAGCTGCGTCCTCAGCTGCTTCTGAAGCTGCTATGGTGCCCTGCTTGCTGCCCTCAATAGGTAGGAGGATGGTGTCTTCGGCGCGCGACTGACGGAGGGTCGCTTCAAAGTTTGGCGCCTGCAACGCGGCAACAAGGGCCTGACGTGGCAACAGCGGAGGCGCAGGCGGAGGCGCAGGTAGAGATGGAGGAGACAATGGCTGGGTATCAACTAGCACAGGCTGGCTGGTAGTACTGCAATGACGCGGCGCAACTTTCAGGCGCTTTGAAGCAGTTGCGTTTGGTGGATTAACGCGTGATCTTTTTGGTGGCATAGTAGCAACAATGAGGTAGTTGATAGCGTTGAAGCGGTGCTCGTTGATAGAGTATAGATAAGTGTGGTGGGTGATAGATTGGGGATGAAGTATTGTGGATGGAGGCTTGGATAGGTGCGGCTATGTAACGGTAACTGTAAGGGTCACGCAAAGTATGCAGTTGCCTGGTAACAAGGTCGAATTGATAGAGAGCTATGGAGGAACACTGACGAGTTTTCAGTGTGCTTTGCTTATTTACAAGCTAAACAAGAAAGGAATAGACGGATCCCATCCATGTCTAGGCCTAGCCAAGATCTCCAGGGCCTGGCCCATTACAGATCCTATCCATGTCTAGGTCTTCCCCTTCCAACTTTGAGGTGATGCAGCAGTAGGAAATTGCTGAAATTAAAGGTGGTAATTGGCCACCTCTCTGCCTTTCAGATGCTGTAGGAATTAGTTCATAAAGTTAAGTATAGCCCAAGATACAGCACTAATGTCTAGGCCTTGCCAATATCTCCAGGGCCTGGCCCATTACAATTGCATATGTATATGGTCCCTTTGTGCTTGTGATGAGAAATGGCATAGTAATAGCAGAGTACCAGACTAGTGTGCAGCAGCAGCATTGTGCACAGGTAAAAGCAGGAGAAAAATAGGGGTTGAGTGTCTGAGAGGTTAAGAATGTAATAAAACCACAACACAGTGAGTCTTTTATAACTAACGCTGAATGAGGTGGTTATGTAATAGGCGGAGACTGAGCACGGATCTAAGATTTTCCGATGCCAAGAAATGCTGGCTTAGAGGCCTCCATTTTCGGACGCAGAATCGTCCACTTTTGGAGGCACGCAAGCCCATCCAACATCGTTAATCAGGAAATCTAGGGAGCCTGGAACTTGAGGATTACGACAGCGATGTTAGCACAATTAGTAGTATGAAGTGCACACTGCGATATGAAATTGGGGAGCCTGAGAGGTGAAAAGGGGTTGCAACTCGCAGTAGGCTCGTGAAAGGTGAGCGTGACGGCTACATGAAGCGACGTGAAGTTGACTTGGGGTTTGACAAGGTATCATAGAGAATGCGACAAAGATACATGATGGCAGGGAGATTTCGAAAATTACATTAGGCAGGCTTTTATGAGGAAGACGACCTATACAGATCAACCAACCCGCATCTTTCCCGACCTCGACTCTTTCCCTGTACATAAGAAATAGTCAGTTATCACTCAGTGTCGCTGTCAGGGGCAGAGGAAATCGAAGAACCCGAACCAAAAGAAAGTAACGCTGAACCTGCGCCTGCGCCAACTTTGCTCTTCCTGTTCAATGGTTGCGCCGGCTTGCCTGCGACGATCTCCAGGACTTCCAGCAAACCTAGTAGCCTTTCCGAACACGCGTCCATCAGCTCGTGTGCCTGTTCTTCCTCTTGCACATTCCCTTTCTTACTCCTGCCAGAACCGAGGACACTCAGTCTCGCGCCAATACCGTCCTCCATCGCCTGACGGAGTGTATTGGTTGGGGTGAGGGCGTCCACACTTATCATGTACACGAATATTTGCTCGAGAATAAGTGAGATCTTGGCGTTTGCAGCGTAACTCTGCGTTGTGCCCTTGCATGGGAGTAAGTCCGATTCGAATTGCTCCTGCGTGGGCTCGTATTTGAAGTAGTCGGGTACATTGCCGCTTACGAGTGGAAGCAGGAGGTTGGTGTTGAAGGCGACCTGAAACAGACCGGGCATCCTTAGTGTGGAGAGGAGCACCTTAAACATGATGGTCGGGAGGTGTATGAAGTCCTCGAGTATATTGTCGAAGAAGTCACTGAGCGTGGTGAAGAAGCTCGGCAAGGCCTGGGCTACTAGAGCGAGCTGTTCACTGTTAGCAGGCGTGTTGGGGATATGAGGGAGGAACATACCAATGCTATCAGCCGTTGTCGCAGCTCAATGGCGTCCTTTCCGCCGAGTCTTTGAACGGCCTGATGCAGGTCCGTGATACCATCGTCACTTTTAGTTGGAGAGCTCCTGCCTGTATCTTCCAAGGCATCCTGCGTCTCCTCATCGCTATCGTAGTCGCCCAGCTCGCCAGTTTCGAAGTCGACCTCGCCCAGAGGCTGCTCTTCTTTCTTCTTCCGCTTGAGCTCGATCGTCTCTTTCTCCCAAATCTCCGGGTATTCCTTGCGCGAGTCAGGCGTCGCTGTGGCGAGGATAGCCTTGACTATGCGGCGCCGCTTTCCGCGATTCGCAGACCCTGCGCCACCGGCAATGTAGTGCCAGAGGATGCTGTCCCGTAGTATCGCCTCCCGATTCGCCTCGTCTTCTTTGCTTTGCCTGACACAGACGTCCCAGTCAGCCTCCAGGAAGTCCAGCATATTGCTAAGCCACAGTTTCCATCGGCCCCATCGCTTCTTGTGCGCTATCGAGCAGTTGAAGGCCCAGCCCACGATGTGCCAAAAGTCATCGGCGCGGTACCACAGGCTCCTCTCGTTCGCATTCTCGCCCGCTATGCGCTCGATGTCATCGCCAAGCCCAAGCACACGCTTCCGAGTGCGCTCTTCGGGGAAGGTGAAAGCCTTTCTGATGGCGGGGTATGCGGGGCCGTCTATGGTGGTGTGCACGCATCGCAGGTATCGCAGAGCGGCATCGGGGCCCTTTACCGCATCTTGCCACCGCGCCTTCGTCGTGAACTTGGGATCTGCGACTAACGAAGAGGCGAAAGCGATGTATGCCGGCGGCGCGAGGAAGCCGATGTAGGGCTGGGCGGGCGTCGAGATGGAGGTGCCGGCGGCGAGGAGGCTGTAGAGGAAGTCGTATCCGCTGGCGTCTGCATCATGTAAGCGTGAATTAGTCACACATATGGTGTCGCATACACTGGCCGCCTTCGAGGTAGGCCTTGGCGTGGTTGGCCAGCTCATACGACGCCTGTTTCGTCGGCCGCCGTTGCGAGCGTTGCGGGCGGGTGCCTACTGCCTCGAGCGCTGCAGAGGGCGCCGAGTGACCATTGAGGGTTGAAGATGCTCTTGAGTCTTTTGGGACGGAAGTTGGTGGCGCCATAGCAGTGACGCGACGTGCGACGGTAGTGCATGCGGGGGGTTGAATTAGCCTCAGGCGCGTCCCGTCGCGCGCTCACGTGGCGAACCTTTCCGCTTTTGGCATCGCGTCAATTCTCGTCCCATCTTCGACAGCTTCAGCAAATATCGCAGTGATAAACTAAAGGGAGGTGCAGATGTTTGTGCAGGACAAGAGTTCGCAAATTAGCAGCCACGTGTGGGCTTGCGTCACAAAAGAATTTGCAAATGTGTGAAGTGCGTGTGAGAAGACCAGCGACAGTGAGGTATCTATCCTGCACCGAAACAAACCCAATAATACTATTTCAGCAAGATGCAGCAGCAAAAAGAGAGTTCATAGCAATTCTTGTGTAGCTCTAGTGTTTTAATTCGTCCACTAGCCGAAAAACTACGCCATAACCGCCTCAGCAACACACCACCCAGAACAGCAAAAAGAAGGTATTCCGGTACCGGGAATCGAACCCGGCTCTCGTCGGAAGCTATCATGGAGTATGAAAGCGACGGATGCTAGCCGATACACCATACCGGATGATTTGATGAAGAACTGTGTATTTGTATGATTAATAAAGACAGGAATAACCGCGGCGAAAGCTTCGGAGAAAGGTGACGTTGTACATCCTGGGCGGCGCGGTTAGACAGTGGTGCATAATTCATCGCACAGCGGGGCTGGCTGACTACCCCACAACACATTCAGTATTTCGGCGAACGGTTTGGAACAGCAGTCTTGGAGAGCTAGTGGCGTGGTACAATGGGACGAGATGTTCGGAGGAGATGAACGTTATCTTAGTAGAGCGGAGGGCTGCTACGTGCCCAAAAAAATCGCGACGAAGAAATTGATCGAAAAAGAAACATCCTAGTATGTTTTACAGTATCCGTTGCCTTCGAGTGGTGTTCTCTCAAAGCTCATGGTGGCTGCGCAGATTAGTCAGGGGCTGATCGGCAAACCCCCAACAGTCGGACACCAGTCACAAACATTCTTACACACACCACAGCAACGCATGAAAGAAGGTCGCCCGGAACACGACAATCGATAATATTCGCCGCATCAACTCATTGCGAGTCTCTGACGACGGCCTTCGCTCCCATTGCCGCGAACTTGTGCGATGGCTGTAATACCCGCCCGTGTACGCGTGTACCTAGCAGCTGGAATGTCTCCCAGGTTTTTTGCGATCCAACAGGCCAACCTGAGAACTCTGCGAAGGCATCTAGCCCTGTCTAGTATTAGGTTTCCAGCAATAATGCCACTAACACTGCGACGTAGTTGTGCGCGAAGCTAGTGGCGACGTCGTGATGCCCTTGACTCCTCTGCCTGGTCTAACAGCGTCCTCCTCAATCGCGCACTCTCTGACATTTCAAATTCGGCTACTTTCCACGACTTCAAACCAGGGTTTTTTTACAACGAGACATCTATTCATCTCCTGCATGCTTGATGCCAACCTCCGGCCAGAGCCCCCGTTGCAACTAACTCGGTTTGTTCGGCATCCGCGCATTCAACTTCCGAACCTCGTAGTACAGGCTGCATGTCTTCGGAGCATCATTCAATACAGAACAGAGGTCGAAAATCTTGCGACGGCTTCCAGGCCTCGCTGACGATGGCGATCCGGCATCCAGTACAGTTCACGACGCAATCCAGCGATCAGCCTAAACACCATGGCTTTGTTCACAGCTATTACTGCGAGCGTTGATACATCATCGGGATGCACATCAAACACGATGAGCTCCACATATTAAAATCTAAGAGTTCTTGCGTTAGTATAACGTGCGAGTTCTTTCCACTAGAGCCAGACAATGGAAGGTGTTCCACGCACCACGACCTTGGGACGTCGCGAGCCTTCAAATATGGTGTACACGAACCATTCCAACTGTATCTCGATTCAGACTCCAAGCATCAATTATCATGATTAATTCTCTACAAGTTTGGACTTACATGGTGATATCTGTGTCGTTCCTTCTCGGCGTTCGCTTATGTCTGCTTCGAGTGTATAGTTGAGTTTTATTCACGCACTTGTATGTGTTCCAGTGTATACCGATGTCCTATGCATATACTCTCAATGGTTGAATAATACTGACTACGCTGCAGACGTAATCCTCGACTTATACGTCTTCATCCCGCAAGCTCGCTGTCTTATCCGTCTTCCTTTAATTGATCGTAGCCTAAAGAATTGACAAGAACAGCCCGCCAATATACCGTTGCTCAAACACGTGCGACTACTGGAAGATTCATGGACCGCATCCCCAGGGCTATGAGGGGCCTGGGTAGTGGGTACGGCCCCCATGATCCGAATCACGACCCAGCGAAGCACGATCGCCTCATTTGAGAAGACTAAAGGGAAGATTGTGCGCATTGGAGTTTGGGCGGCGATATTTCGTTTTACATGACCACTGAGCTGGCTACACGCAGGAGTCTAGTTGTTTTAAGATGGGCTTAGACAAGGACTAAAGCGATGTGCGAACTGAGCGCAGTGAAACCCCCCTGCCACTTTCTATGTACATGTCTGGCCGGGCGACCCTTTAATTGCCACGAATTCAAGTGTCGATATGTAGCCTAATTTTATCAAATAAATTTACCAGATCATGGACTTGCTCTTCTATGCAATCACGTTTCGTTAAGCGATCATAGTCCGCTTGTTTACGAGCCGCAAACATGTCACGAGGGCTGAGCAAGCCGTCGGTACTCGATTTGCTGTGGCGACATATTAATCCGCAATTCTAGCGTCCGCATACTTTCACGCTCTATTGAAGAAGAAGTAAGCTTCTCAGCTTTGAAAATTACTGGCATTTTACTTACATTCATCTCTTTGGGGCTCAACTTACAGGAATAGTATACCCTGTCACAATGCTTTCACTGTGGTAGACTAGTATGCATCCTATTTCGTGTTGGCTTCTTGCATAGCCCAGCCAGTCGGATACTCACATCAGTGGCACCCCGTTCAGCGCGTTTCGTTGCCGAACTTTCTCCTACCCGCGTTCGACGTTTTTCACTGTGCAGGTGGCGTATCCCTCTCCTTGCTCCTTCGTAAGACGATCTTGGGACACTTTAGCTAACCTCCTGTAGCCAGAACATGCTTTCCCACAGCACTCCCTCTCTTCTGTCGCCATTATGTCAGCCACTCCGGAAAACTCACTCTCTAGCGCCTGGGACGATGACCGGCGCTTTTTAGATTTGCCACCTGAGCTACGTATCATCATCTACAAGCACCTCGTAGATCGCTACACCAGGGTACACTCAACATCCGGAGAATAAGAGAAGGTGAATATACGCATGTTTGATCCCCAGGCAGGAATTTCCCCGATATATGCGAATGTCGCCTTCGAGACCCTTCGGTAAATTTAGCTTCGCAGCCCACGGCACTTCCTATGGTTAGCAAGCAGATCAACATTGGATGCCGAAATTTGCAGGGTCACATGGGGTACGACTATGGCGTATTGCTAGCCCAGAATTCCGTCGACGTCCAGATAGCCATCATGCCGACCATGTCGGCCAGGCCGGAATAGTTCAGCATCAGAGAGATAGAGCGGAGGCATGTCATGGCACAGAAGGGGTCGTGGATGTTTGTTGGGAAACCAGTGAGTCCGCTTCCATCTTGAGCAAGGAAGGATATGGTTAGCAGCCATGCTATCGATAGGATCAATGGTATCCTCATGTTGAGTGATACGGGTTGTAGACTGAGGTCGTCGTCGACACAGTTGCCAACAATCAAGCCGCTGCTCAAATCTAGTCGCTAATCCATATAAGTAATCTTCTAACCAAAAGAGGTAATCAATCAAGTCAAGCTGAAGGTCCTGAGCCCCGCTAAATTGATTGTTGACAAGTGTGGTCGTCGATGGAAATGGGAATAGAGAACGCACCCCACATTAGCACAGCTGCACCTACATTATATCTCATTTCAGCAATTGACAGAAGAAAAGAAACCAAACCATCAAAGCGTCGGTATCTATGAGGTTTCGCGGCCTTTTCCAAATTGGCAGTACTCTGAAGATCCTTGACTTTTGATGTTGACGAGCGCAGTTGAGCTTATTCCCATAGGTCAGTCAAGTTGCGCACGAAGAATATAGCCTGTAAGGCTACATGTAGTTTAGGTTGGCTGGTAGTTGACTGGAAAGCTTGTGTACTGAGGGATTGACGCCACGCCGCGCACAACCCGCAGCCCTAGTAACGGGGTTGTAGTCAGTTCCAGCCTTTCTTGACGTGTAACAAGGAAATTAAAACACGCACGAGGAGGATTTTGAGCAAGTAGGTGATTTGGGAGTTGCTGGCAAACGTGAGGTAGCCCAAAGATGTGATGGTGGCTGCTTGCCAATTCTCGCTTGTCGCATGCCCCACCTAGAAGACCAATGAGACTGATGAGCGACACCTGCCGAGAAAAGTGCGATGATCTGATAAGATTAAACGTCCCCGTGACTCGAGAGGTGGCTTGAGCGGTGGGGCAATCCTTCCGACGCCATCTTCGCGACCACCAACACTTCGGAAGCCAACTGCATCACTCGAGGAGATCTCTAAGCAAAATACGCATCGCCACGTATCGCGAGGACTCTGCTGATCACATTAAAGCATCTCGATAGCCAGTCAAACGGTATTTTCGCATTACGGCGGTACTAGCAGACACAGGCACGGCGACACACGCAATCATGCGACCGCGAGGCTTCGTCTCCGCCGCGAGACCCTCACCCCTCGCGACCCGTACAGGATCAAGCTTCGGAGTACTTTGCTCGATTTGGTGACCCTGAGCCTTCAACCACCATTGACAATACGAGCCAAGTGCTTGGCGATGCAATCCTGCGGCGAGGCAGCAGCAGGCCAAGCAGAGCTAGCGTTCACTCTAAGAGCGAGATTGGATCTTATCTGATCATCTTACCGCTGCTAACGCTCCTGGGCATACCCAACATACCTGGACGGTGGGAGATGATCCCAAGCCACCGGGTAGGAAACGAGGGCAGAATTTTCCATGCTGTTGCTATTCTGACCTTCCTTGTCCGGTCTTCGGAGTGTGAGTCGTAGGATACTTAAGAATCGTAACGTTTCCTTGTGTTGCGATCGCCATCCTTCTGCACCTCAATCTCGTACCCTGCCTTGTTCGGCACTTTTATTCGGGATCCTTGGCTTATCATGAACCAGCTCGCTACTGATGCAGTGCGACCGGTAGAGGGGTTTCCTCGCCCTTCGAGGGATGGTGATGTCGAGAAGAGCGGCGACGCACATTTTTACGCCCATGAGACTGGCAGTGATGGCGAGACCAAGTCCGTGGAGTCGGAAACCTTCCAGAATGGTGTCCAGCGTGTGCGCGCCATCACGGAGATCTGGAGCAAGCAGACCCTGATCGTTATGTTCATCTTGTATGCTACTTCTTGATCGGAAAATCATTGAGTAGCATTGACTAACTGCCAGTATAGCTTGTACCTGATCGAGTTCGTCGCCTTCTTACAGAACGCCATCGATGCCGCACTCAACCCATTCATTACGTCTTACTTCGACAAGCACGGACTGCTCAACGTCGGAAATATCATGTCGACTGCGCTAGCCGGCTGCATTCCTCTCGCCACAGCTAAGGTCATCGACGTATTTGGCCGTGTCGAGGGTTTCTTCCTGATGCTCGTCATCGTCGTGGTCGGTATGGCTATGAAAGCCGCCTGCAACAATATGGAGACATACATCGCCGGCCACGTGCTCTACTGGGCTGGTCACATTGGTGTCTTGTATGTCACGGATGTCATGGCTGCCGACATCACCACGCTCAAGAACCGCATGATCATTTTCACGATCAACGGAACGCCCCGCATCGCAAGCACGTTTGCCGGTCCCAAGATTGGCGAGCTGTTCTACTACAAGAATAACTGGAGATGGGCTTTCGGCGCGTTCATCATTATCTTCGTTGGCTGCTGCTTGCCAGCTATGGGTGTCATGGTGTACATGTACCGCAAGGCTAAGAAGGCTGGTCTTATCAACAAGCAGAAGTCTAACCGCACTGCTCTCCAGTCGATCTGGTACTACTTTGTGCAGTTTGACAGTAAGCCGAACCACTCTAGGACCCTCCAACCCGGTCTTGCTAACATTAAACCCGTAGTCACTGGCATCTTGCTGATCATGCTGGCATTCTGCCTCTTCCTCCTCCCCTTCAGTCTCGTCGCCTACGCTCCCAACGGTTGGAAGACAGGCTACATCATCGCGATGATAGTCCTCGGGTTCCTCCTCTTCCCGACCTTCTACATCTGGGAGGCCAAGTTCGCACCAGTTCAATTCCTGCCCTGGAAGTACCTCAAGGATGGCACCATCGTCGGATCCTGCCTTCTCTACGGTGTTATGTTCCTCTCCGTCTTCTGCTGGAACGGATACTTCTATTCGTACTTGTTGGTTGTGCACAGGCAGAGCATTACCCATGCCGGTTACATCCTGAACGCTTTTTCACTCACTTCGTCTGTCTTCGGCCCACTCATCGCGTGGTGGATCAGCTACTCTGGAAACTTCAAGTGGACCGCGTATACTGGTGTACCGATCGTGCTACTTGGTACAGCGCTGCTTATCCCCTTCCGTGAGCCGTCCACTAATCCCGGTGTCCTCGCCTTCACACAAGTCCTCATCGGTCTCGGCACCGGTATCTTCTCCACCTGTGCCCAACTCGCTGTCATGGTCCCCGTTACACATCAGGAGATTGCCGTTATCACTGCTCTCTGGGGTCTCTTTGGCAGCTTCGGGTCTTCTATCGGGATTGCGATTGCTGGAGCCATGTGGAATAACATCTTGCCCCAGCAGCTGTACAACCGTCTGCCTGAGGCAAGCAAGGCCGACTATCTCACCATTTTTGGCGACATTACTGCTCAGATGTCATACGCTGATGGGACGCCTGAGCGGGATGCCATAGTTGGGGCTTATGCAGATGTGCAAAGAAAGATGGTCATCACGGGTGCTTGTTTTGTGCCGCTATGCTTAGCGAGCATTTATATCTGGAAGAACATCAATGTGAAGCAGTTGGAGGAAGAGAAGGGCAAGCAGACCAAGGGTACGGTCTTCTAAGTATTGTGGGTAGATATTAAGCCCATAATGAACGTGACTGTGATGGGAAGATCAGAATTCCAGTTTCTTTGCAAGAATGGCATTCGGGTAAATAACCTACTTGGTAAAGCCAAAGTTTGAGTGAATTGTTACGTCGTTTGTGCGTCGTGTGGAACGCATTATTATTCGAACCGCATTAGCAAATTAACGGGCAGGAAGCATGTATGTTATATGCACGCAATAGGGTATAGAACTGGGAAGAAGTTCAGGTCGTGACAGATTGTCGATCCCTGATAAAAGAGCCCCCCCCCCCACGTGCTCGCTTCGCGGCCTGGCAAACCTCTGTGCCCGGAGGGCTAAACTTTCAGTTCTCCTTTCTCCGCCCTCATGTTCGCCTGCACCTTTGCTACTCACAACGCGGTCCTTTTAATGCGGATGTTACAGGTTACGAATATCAGATCGCTCTATTTTTGTGCGATCTACCGAGTCGCGGGCGGCATACCGGTATGAAATGGCCGACACGCACGCTCGTAGGCTGCTTCGTGACCCGATCAGCTCCCTCAATGTTAAGATATCGGTCTGAACCGGACAGCACCTGCCAAAATGATACACAAGTCGAGATGCACTGCCTCACCAGGCTGTCCGCAATAGCGACACAAGAACTGGTGCCGAGTGGTCGCCAACCGTTCGCTGCGCCTTTCCTTGGGCTGTGGTGGCCTGGGGCTTACCACCATCGGCACACGTCCGCCAGCTCGCAGCGACATCAGACCATTCGTCGATTCTACCCAGGAAGAGGTATGTGCCCAGCCTAACGTATGCGTAGCTCCCATGCCGTGACGTCGATGACATCAGTATATTTCGATCGATCTGAAGAGCTTCGGCGTTGGGAGCCGCATCCACTCTTGGTAGGGATTCAGAGCTTGATTGTTAGACTTTATTTCGACTTCATCGTTCTCTTGCTTTCCTCACTCTTCTTTTAGTCTCTCGCGCAAATTCTTTTGATGTTCTTGACAACGCTCACGCGCAGTATCAGAGGGTGCCAGTCTTCATCCAATGAGATTCTAGATCTCTGCGCCCACGCCCCGGCCATGGCTGCGGGATGACTAATCCCTCCTGCGACTGCTCCTGTTCTACATCTTGGGCTGACGAGACCATTGGCGAGGACTTGTACAAGCTTTTACCAGCCGAGTTGAAGCACGGGAGGACTGCCCATAGCCCAGCAACGCCAATCCCGGCGCCATCCGACGACTTTTAAGATGCTTCGCACGCCCACCACAGCTTCACCACAGCACACGCTCCGCAACTCACTCGTCTCGACACTTCCTTTCGTTGCTTGCACGTACTCGACCGCAACTGGCTTCTCCAAGTCGTTGACGCTGGCCAGGAACATCCTTCACCCTCCTATTTAGACGAATCGTATTCCGTCTCTTTATATGCACCGGAACGATCAGCGCTTTCTTTCTCGTGAAGACAATCGCCTGATCCGACTGCTATGGCACAGGGTGCGATGGCCCATTCACTTCTTGCATTGCTGACCAAAGCTAACGTGGGTTTGCAGCCACCATCGAGAGTCCCATGAGTGGAAAGTCCCAATCGTCGACCGCCGCAGCAATATTCCGCAATGATGACCCCTTGACAAAGGAACTCCGCGATGGCGCTGCTCTTGGCTTTAACGACATCTCTCGCCTCAATAGAGCCACCTCGCCGGCCTATGAAGCTCTTTCGTGGCTAGGGCCACCCAGCAATGATGTCTTCAGTGCTCAAGACGACCCCACCATCACCAAGCCCACCTCCACCGGTACACCCTATCAGAACAATGTATATAAGGGCAAAGCGACGGCGTCACACGCCTCGTGGTTGTCTGTCGCACACGGATCAGGGTCTGAAGCTGAAGCGGAGCTCCAAGCTGCTAGCAGAGACGCTCTAGTTGCTATGGGCGATTGGACAGCAGGCATTCTTGTGCCTGATGAAACACTCAAAGGCTCTGCAAGAGCTAAGTCACTCGACCGCCGCGACCGGAAGCGCAAGTTCAAGAAGCCACTGGTCAAAATCATCCAGCACATCGATGCTCCCAAGGCGTCGCATGTCTTGCATGATCCAAATCAGGAGTCTACCGTCACTATCCCGGCTTCACTCGATGGGCCAGGTACGTCCCTTTCCCATGAACGCATGATATATTTTGGATGCCTTCTTACTCTGCAGCAGACAAGACACGTCTCTGCCGACGGGCTACTCAGCACGATGACAATCAACTTCGTCTCGCCGAAGAAGGCCATATCCGACCTGAGTCAGTCTCAAAATCCTCACGCAGACCACTGTCGCCTACTCGGATCTATCTTCTTACTAGTAACATCGTTTTCATAGTTTTGGTCGTAGCACTATCCTCTTTCGGCGCTCATCAGACAGGCAAGCATCGCATCGCTTGCACCAAAGGCATTGTCTTCGGTGCTACGGTGCTGGTGGCATGCTTCACAGTTCTGGCGATGATAGTCGCGAGGCGAGCTCCGCAAGAGGCGTTCCTTGCTGGCCTATTGGAGATCGGCATCGGCTTTACTCTTCTTTCGGAGCTTGATGACTTCATGTGATCGCTTTGGGATTCACTGCTTTGCTCTCGCGTTCGCGATTGGCACAAGGTCGTGTTTCTGCAGCTTTTATCTTTATCTTCCACGTCATACTCCACTACAAAATCTCGTGATAATAGCTATTGTTGGTGGCTCTACAGCCTCATGTTTGAAGTCGTAATCATAGTGTTTGGTGGCTCGTTACTCGGAGTGGCTTGTTACGCAAACCTGCACGGTAGGACGCAAAACAGCAGCCATTACCAGGAAGACATCAAGGAAAAAGACGTACAAAAACGCAAATGGAGCATTGTCCAAGTGCAAGGACTATTACAGGACCCCTGTCTACAAATTGTAAGATGCGTCAGCATCAGTTGCCCAGACCACAAAGGATGACAAGCAAGCAGCGGCTTACCCCTAATGTGGAAGTATTGCTGGCGCTCGAGTCCAAGCTTATGTAAGCGCAGATAATAAAAGTGTAAACTTTCACTTGTATCATGATTGATGGTGTGTGGGTTGGAGGCAGCCATCTCAGATGCCCCGGACTCCTACAGGAGATAGACGTTGGCAAGTAGGTAAAGGCGTAAATGCCGCGTTTGCGAGACCCCTACCATAGGGCAGGGCTCTTGATATTCCCGCGCCGAGTGCTGCCACACGAACCTCTTGTTTCAAGTCGTTCCAGTAAAGCAATGCAAGAGAAACGCGCAACTCGATGCTGCAAAGCTCCAAGAATTTCCATGTAACATTGAATCAAAGGGGATCATGCCCCTGGATTGTGCACACCTTAGGAGCCAGTTGAGTAGAGAACGTGTAGGCTTTGAGCAATGCAGATCCGATTGCCATGCTGGCGCATTGGCGGACGTTACTGGCAGTGGTTGGGTTTGTCGTTTCCTGCCGTTGGCGCTTTTCTCTCGGCCCTTTACCGTACCCGTGCGTTCAACAACCGTGAGCTATCACTTGATGCCCGCTACCGTGCACGTCGGCGCAACGACCGCCTCGGCGCAACGATCGCGGAACACCGGAACACCAGAATGATGCCAACTTCAACACACAATAACTCCACCAATATGAGTCCAATGGAAGCTGCCATTGCAGCAATTGAATTGCTGGAACCAGGAGAACCTTTTACATATACAGCAATTGCTCATGCACATGGTGTGAACAGAGTTACACTGGCCTGAAGACACAAGCACTCTCAAGTGTCCCGTGAAGCCCGGGCAATCAAGCAACAAAAACTCGACCCACAACAGGAGCTGGAGCTGGTACAATACATTGAAGGACTGACAAGAAGAG